>PVLC010001514.1:0-140624 GCA_004027655.1 Graphiurus murinus | reverse complement strand
AAAAAAAAAAAAAAAAAAAAAAGAAAAGAAAAAAACATGTCCCTTCACTTTCTGTGACTGGCTAATCTTACTTAACATAATGTTCTCCAAGTCCTTCCATTTTCTTGCAAATGACATTATTTTATTCTTCTTTATTGCTAAGTAGAATTCCATTGTGTGTTTCCCATAGTCTTGTAATCCATTCATCTCTTGAGAGATACCTGAGTTGGCTCCATAATTTGGCCATTGGGAATTGTGCTGCTTTGAACATGGGTATGCATATATTACTGTAGTTCTCTGGTGTCAACCTCTTTGGAAAGATACCCAGGAGTGGTATAGCTGGATTGTATGGAGGATCCATTCCTAGTTTTCTAAAGAATCTCCACACTGACCTCCATAGCAACTGAACTAGTTTGCAATCCCACCAACAGTGTAGAAGAGTTCTAGTTTCCCCACATCCTCGGGAACGACCACTATTATTTGACTTCTTGATGATTACCATTCTCATTGGGGTTAGATGGAATCTCAGTGTAGTTTTAATTTGAATCTCCCTAGTTGCTAATGATGATGAACATTTTTTCATGTATCTATTGGCCATTTGTATCTCTTCTTTTGTGAACTGTCTATTCAGTTGCTCATTTCTTGATTGGGTTATTTGCTTTTCTAGAGTAAAGTCTTTTAAGTTCATTGTATATTCTAGATATTAATCCTCTGTCAAAGGGATAGTGGGTAAAGATCTCCAATTCCAAAAGACTACCAGAGCTGATTAAAATTCAGCAAAGTAGCAGGATACAAAATCAACCTGAAAAATTCAGTAAGTAGCTTTTCTACATGCCAGCCATGCATCCACAGAGAAAGAGATACAGAAAACAATTCCATTCACAATAACCTCAAAACCAGTAAAATACCTAGGAATAAACCTAACCAAAGAAATCAAAGACCTCAATAATGAAAATTATAAAACACTGAAGAAATTTTAGAAGATCTTGGAAGATAAAAAGATCTCCCCTGCTCTTGAATAGGCAGAATAAATATCATTAAAATGGCACATAAACAGGCACTTACACCAATGGAACAGAATAGAAGATACAGAAACAAAGCCACACACTTAGAGTCAATTGATTTTCCACAAAGGGACCAAACACATACGCTGGAGAAAAGACAGCCTTTTCAACAAGTGGTGTTGAGAAAGCTGCTTGTAGAAAAATGGAACTAAATCCATACCTTTCACCCTGCACAGGAGTCAATTCAAGATGGATCAAAGACCAAAGACGTGGAAGTTAGACTAGAGACAATGAAGCTGCTAGAGGAGGGCATAGGTGCATAGGTTCAACACTCCAACATATAGACACAGGTAGAAACTTCCTCAGCAAGACCCCCCAAGCCTCAGGAAACTAAAACAAGAATTAATAAGTGGGATGGCATTAAACTAAGAAGTTTCTGCACATCAGAGAAACCATCAAGAGTCTAAAACTTTACTTTTAAACTGCATGGAAGTTCTTAATTTGCAGTGATCTTGAAGCTCAACATGCCTTAAATATTCCATATTACAGTAGCTCATTTCTCTCCTCTTTCTGGATACATCTGTGTTGTTAGCAGTCATTGTGGAAACCTGTTACTCCTTTGGCAATTAGCACCAGTGATTATGACATCTCTGTGCTTAATTTCATCTAAGAACAAAGTTTTGGAAACAGTGCCATACAGTAGGGCCAACTGGAAGGTAGATTAATAAAACCTCCAACCTTTACACTGCAAAAAAAGTACACTGCTCACTTTTATAATTATCAATAACATAAACTAAATCATTGCCAAAAGCTCAGTTGAGAGTCAGGATTTGTTTTTAAATTATTTTATTCTCCTTTCTGTTGTTTGATTTTCCTTATCTATTCTGATTTTTACATCATAAATCCATGGAATCAGGAATTAATTTATAAATGATAGATTTATATTGTAAATTCATGGGATCACAGAAAACTTGGCAACATTTTCCAGTTTATCCATTTCAGACCCAAATGGAATACTTTTTAAATTTTCATTGATTCATATTTGTATAAGCATTTAGCTTTGTGGACATGAACATATAGCACTTTCTGATTTTATCGTTTTTATCATTTTAGATTAATATATTGTTACTGCACTAGTTTCACATTTAAAATTGAAATAATAACTAACTTCCCAAAGCAACAAATGTTTTCCTATGTAATCAAGTTTGGCAGAAACGTATATTATCCATATTTATGTATGTTATGCATTTCTGTGTTGTACTAGGGATAAACAAACATAAAAATAAATGAGTGTCTAAATTCTTGGTATCAATGTCATAGGAGTCAGTATTTTTAAAAGCCATTCTTCTAATCACATATTAAAATACTTCTTTTTTATTTCAGTGACTACTTATTGACCAACCTATTGACTCCTGGATTATTCTCTAAGGCTTCCCAAGGCTGAGCAGTGAGTTGGTTAGAGTTAGTAAGGCTAGAACAAGGAATGTGACTTTTCAGAGGGATGCCATGTGTTCATAACAAGAGAGAGCTTGACTACAATTTGCATTGTATTTTCAAGGAAACTATGAAAAGACACAGGAATCCAAAGATCCTGTATAGTTAAAGTAAAATAATAGGCACTCACAATAAAAGCAGAAGGAAAAATACTAACACTTTGAGAGAATATTTTATATATATATATATATAAACAAGGCCATGAAATCTTACCAGGGAAAAAGAGGGCAGTATGTATATATTTCTGAAAGTAACCTGCAACATCATTGGAGCTACTTTAAAGATCTTTGAAGACAGGTATTGAAAAACAAAGTCACAAATTGAGCAAATACAAGAAAAGACTAAGAAATTTACACATAAATGAAACTCAAACATTAATGTTCTAGACTCTAAGAGGGACAAACTTGGTAAGTCTTCAATATTAGAAATTAGCGTGCTAGAAATGGAAGCACAGAAAAGCAAAAAGAAGTCTCACTGCAGGGTCACAAAGGACCAGCTTCCCACTGCACTCAGAGGGGAGCCAAGTTAAGATGGATATAGTCATGAGCCCCTTAAAAAACAGAATCACAAAGCCAAATCACCTTGGTAAGCTGGAGCAGTTATGGTCCTTGTCACTGCTGAGCTTACATTCCAACAGATGAGAGGTAGTGCTGGGACATGGAGGTCTTCAGTGGTAAGATTAATAGGGTGACACATTAATTCTGTGTAGGTCACCTTTCCTGGTGTCCAAGCAATTGGAAGGAACCAGTGTTCCTGCTAAATGCCTCATTGACTCAATGGACATTGACTCAGATGCTGGGGAGAATCCACATCACCAATCTGCAGTCAAATGTACTCAGGAACTCTGTTAGGGATTCTTTTCCAGTTTCATTCTTGCACTTGGTATTGTGCCAGCTGTTAGTGAAACAAGACAAAGGATTATAGCCTCTCATCAGAGCCAGGCAGTATCTTTAAATGTCTTTTGTTTACATTTCGAACCATACACAATACACATATCTTTAGAGCGATGTTGGGGTCTGAGTAGAAGCTGGTGTTTCAGAATAGAGTTAGAAATGAACCAAAAGATGTTCAAGCATTTGTTTTTTGTTTATTTGTTTCTAATTCAGTTTTTGGTTCTTTGGACTAGAGATTGAACCCAGAGACATTCTATCTCCAAGCTAGACCCCCAACCCTATTTTATTTTTATTTTGAAACGAGGTTTTGCTAGGTTAATAAGAGTTTCACTACTTGCTGAGGCTGTCCTTAAACTTGTGATCCTCCTGCCTCAGCCTCCCATGTACTGGGATTACAGGCATGTGTCACCTTGCCCAGCTATGTTTAAGCATTTGTAAAATTGCCACTATCCCAGTATAGGGGGGAATTGTATTCAGCTATAAATGACAGAATAACTTAAAATAACAATAGCTATGGCACGGAAGAAGTTTTTTCTTCTCTCTTGTAAATTCAAGGGTCAGGGATGTGGGAACACTGTGCTATTTCCCTAGTGTCATCTGGAATCCATGTTCCCATCCTTTTACCATCCTCATACCAGTCCTTCTCAAATTCAGCACATGGTCCAGGAGGGCCATAGGCACTCCACCACCATGGTGTTTGAGAAGCAAGCTAGGTGAGAACATAGAAAGAGCAACACTTCTCTGGCTCAACAATTCACTGGCCAGAATTAGCCCCAAGACCAGATCTGGCTGTAATGGGGTCTAGGAGATGTATACTTTTATTCAGCAGTTGGGAAAGAGAGGTATGATAGCATTGTGCTCAGTTAAGGATCAGAAACTATCTTACAAAGAAGGAAGAAAAGATTGAATATAGAGAACACTGGCAATCTTTGCTCCAACAGCAGAGCTAGGGAATCTGTATGGGACATTTGTGAGTGGTTCTGGCTCATGACAGGAAGAACAAATTAGTTGACTAAATAGGGCTCTGCCTGCTTCCATGGTTCAGTTCACTTTATGGTCACTGGTAATCTGAGGCCAACTAAATATTTTACCACCAACTTTGGAAGGGAAAGTCACTGAAATCTCTTTTGTTGCCCTATTTTCTTGGCTTCTAAAATCTATGAAAGGGCTGCCCTACATTCTGTTTTTCCAATTGAGTGTTTTGAGTGAGTGAGTAAAACAGATTTGCTCATCTGTTCAAGAAAACTGTCATGGCAGCTGCCATTTATTAGTTAACACTGAGCTGATCACTGAGAACTTTAATGGATTCTCTTTTTTTATCTTTAAGATGGAGGTGGATGCTATTACTTCCCTCAGCAACTTAGTGTGACCCATTTCAAAATGAAAAAAATAAAATGGACTGGAGATGTATCTCAGAGGTAGAAAGTTCCTGGGTTCGATCTCCAGTGCCAAAAAAAAAAGAATGTTAAGTGAATGATTTAGAAGATCACATAGCTTGGCTGATAGCTTGGCTGACTATAGAGTTGAGCTTTAGCTGAAAAGACAGTCTGTCTTTCTCCAGAGCCAAGTTCTTAACTACTGCCTTCTTCATTTTGAAACTTAACAGTCATGTAGTATGAAACTTCTACTGTCAGGAGTAAGTATCATTTGGGAATTAGACAGTAATTTCTTATGACCAAATGTCAATAGGTCTAGAAATACTTATTTGGGGTATATTTTCACTAATGCAGCTAAACAGATTCTTTTTCTGAGATATCTTTTTTGTCAGTTGCAGTCTATTGGGACTTAAAGAAATTTTCATTTTGTTTTGTTAATTTTGTTCACTTATTTTCATTTGTCTGTATTTGACTTAGAAAATTACTTTTCTACATTTTTAAGGATCACCATCTTTAATATAAAAGTAGTGCCTAAGATAAATAAATTAATTCTAAAATATTTTAAAATATTCACCTCCTTGATTTTCCTAAGAGAAGAATGATCATATCCACGTGGTTTTGAATATGAGCACTGTTCTACATTGAATTGTTGATGTTCTTTTATTTTGTTTGAGGTAATTTTTTTAGAGCCTGTGTTATACAGGTAGCTGAACATAGAAGTCATTTAAGGCAAAAAGCAAATATAGATGAGACTCACTTACAAAGCAGTATACCCTTTAGGCAAACCAGACTATATCTGTACACTCAGATGAAAAAATGGAGACTAGTGAAATCTGTTTTAAGTTTTTTCCTCTAGTTAAGGAGATGAATTATACATGTGTGCCTGAATATTTTCCTTAAAGAAAAGATAAGTAAAGAAGTTGATTTAACCAAAGGGGATGGAGGGGGAGGGGGCACCCTAATGCGCACGATGTACTTACACAATTATATCAAGGTCACTCACTAAACTGAACTTGAGAAGGAAGGAGGGCGAGGGAGCAGGGTGGGAATTGGGGAAGGGGTTAAATGAGAAATGTGTGCACATATGTCATTATCAACTTGTGCCTAACAAAGATGTATGCTTACAATGCACAAAATATTACAAAAAAAAAAAAAAAAAACAACTTAAAGTGGATGCGGAAATGCTGGGTTTTTCATGTTTTAAGACTTGTGTTTGTTTGTGATTGTGGAGACAATGAGATTCCATTCATTGTACATTATTTTATTCCTTAACAGTTCTCAGTATAAGAGATGTTACTGCCAAACAAGAATGCATATTGTTATGTGGAGCCAGTTTCCTTTTAGACAGAAACCACCACAACAGATATCTATGACTTTACTCTAATAAAGTTATTAAAAATAAAAAATAAAGAAAAGAATCCCTCTGTGCTTACATTAGTATTTTGCATTACCCCCAACACCACTTTATAGATTACTGCTGGTTTCATCCACCTGGAGTTTTTACTTTTGGGCAGGGTCTCTTTGTAAGAGCACATGATGATAAACAGACTTGCCAACACTCTGGAGAGCGGGGAGGGGATGACTTCTGGGGCCTTAGCATTTCATTATCCTCATACAACACAGCTTTCAAATCACCATTCTAGGGTTCCAAGGGCAGGTTGTTCCTTTCACCCTCCAAGCTAATCACACTTTGTCCTTTACTTTCAAACATAGGATTTCCTGTGAAAACCAGAAAGCCTCCCAGGCAACTATGGAAGAACTGATGAGCATGATAAGCAAAGCAGTCTAAGTCAAAGCACATTGTCTTTTTTATTTTGTTGTCTCTGTGTAATAATCATTTGTATGTGATAAGCCCAGGGCCAAGTATTACACTGTTTGATTTAAAAGTGTAGAAAAGATTTGGTCACCAAGGTTCATTCTTGGTGCATAAGCAGATATTTGGGTAACACTTAACTATAGAACCATTGACTACCAAAGCAAACAAATCAGTACAAAGGGTTGCCAAAAAGAGAGGCAATTTTAAGAACTGTTAACTCAGGTAAAAAGCACAAAAAGTCACTGTATAGCAACTTCTTTTTATGTTAACATAAGGAAAACATATTGAAGGCAATGTGACTGTCCACTTACAAAGAATGCTAATACTGGATCAGATTTCAATCTGTGATATTATAAACAGTAAAAGTTACTTAGTTCTGCACAAAAGTAGATTCCCATTACTGAATTCGTAATCTAGAAAACAATTTATCTACTTGTCAAGACTGTGTTATTTTGTCTTTTTGCTCCTAAATGTTAGGAATTTACATTAATCCATATTAAGGGGGCCATACTCTTTTACATTAGTTGTTCTGAGTTTTCTTTTTACCTTTTTCTTTTCTTTTTTGTGGTACTAGGGTACTGATTCGAAGTGCTACTACTGGACTACATTCCCAGCCCTTGTTTTTTTTATTTTCAGACTGGGGCTCCCTGACTTGCCCAGAGTGAGCTTGAACTTGAGATCTTCCTGCCTCAGTCTCTCAAGGAGCTGGGATTACAGGTGGAGACCAGTAAACCCAGCCCTAAGGAGTATTTCTAAAGTACATTTGGGGGAGATAAAAATCTTCATAACTACTTGAGAAACTAAATAAATACTTCCTTTAAGTATTTCCTTTTGTTTGTTTTAATTCGTCAAATGGGGAAAGATAATTTCCAAAGTCCACAAAAGGCACAGAGCAGGAATTAAGTTCCCTCTTCCCCTTCTCCCTCTCCCTCTCCCTCTCCCTCTCCCTCTTTCTCTCTTCCCACTTCTAGTGATGAAAGCTGAGTGTGTGGCTATGGACCCAAGTGTGTTTAACATGAGGTTGGTCTTCATAGATACAGAATTCAAAGCATTCAGTCCTATGCACCTCATTTTTTATCATTAATTAATTTTTATTTTATATGCAAACAAAGGAATACTTTCTTTTCTAAGACATGCTGAATTGCTTTTGAACTTTTTATTTTCTAATTCTCAGAAGTGTCTACTGCAAAAATAGTAGTATTTGTGGTTATGGTTCCTATGTAAAGAACATTTATAAACATCTCACTTTTTTATAGTTTCTAATTTTTTTTAAATATACTTTTACTGATGTATTGTCATCTCACATCATAATACAGTTCAGAGTGATGGTGACATACATGCACGCAGCACTTGGTGGACTTCCCCCCATCACTCTTCCCCCTCCCTCCCCTTCCCTGTGCAGAATACTGAGATTGGCGTTGGTAATTTCACATCTGTATATAATGTCGATGAAAGTAATTCCTTCATTAATTCTCTTTCTCCCACACACAGAACATCTCACTTTAAGAATTTTGCTATTAGATGGGTATGATGGTACACATCTATAATCCCACTACTTGGAAGACTGAGACAGGAAGATCACAGGTTTGAAACTAACCTCCTCAACTTTGCAAGACCCTTAGCAACTTAGTAAGACTCTGTTTCAAAATTAAAAATTAAAATCTAGGACTGGGGATGTGACTCAGAGGTAAAAATATCCCTGGGTTCAATCCCCCATACCACAAGAAAAATAATACTATTGCTGTTATGTTTAAAAAATAGTGAAAACCTGTAAAATTGGTCCAATGCTACTCAAAGATATCATCCTGCAATACAGTGCTTAAACTTTGACTCTATAAGCATCACCAGGATCCTAACCCATGTAGTTAACAAAAGACTACCTATCCTATGCCTTGAAATATCAGAAAGTTCTCAATAAGTAGAAGAGCTAGTGTTATGTAAAAAGACTTTTCAGAATGGCCATGATGAGGCCCCCCAAAAACTGTTCCTACATTACTTGTATTCACTGTCCTTTTTGGCAGAGCTCTGTGACCTACATGCTGAATGTGTGTCAACAAGACAACAATCCATTTGTAATAATAAACTTTTTCTCTGTGTGTGCAGTCCTAGGGATGTAACCCAGGTCCTCACAAGTTCTAGGCGAGTGCTCTACCACTGAGCTACATCCCCAGCCTGGCATGTAATAGTTTTTTTAAAAAGACCATACTGATAATGTATCAGCCAAGAATCATAACTGTAGTTCATAACCAGCATGATGCACAAACAAGTTTGGCCAGCAGAACAGTCAGGATAAGATAAGCACTACTAACATAACATTAATAACATCAGCAACGATAAAATCTCAGTGATTTAGCAAAACTCAGTTCATGTCTCAGGGACCCAGGCTCATGAAGGTGCCGTCATTTTATGATGCCATCTCCCAGTGCAGATCTTCAAGGTCCATCACAGAGGTGAAACCGAGAGCTGAACACCATCTCGCAGCTTCTTAAATTAATTTCCAGTCGTTATTCAAGTGTCTTTGTTTTTTTTTTGGTTTTTTTTTTTGGTTTTTTTTTTTTTTTTTCCTAATGAGTTGCTTCTTACAAAGTTCAAATGGGAGGAGGAAATCTGATATTCCAGCTATTGCAGGGAAAGGAGGCTAGGATTCTAGAATCCTTTGCAATGTTGATATAGAAATCTGGTCCTTGACAGATCTCTAGGTAAGGCATGGGTCCCTCTTGGGTGGAGTGCTTTCTGGTAAATTGATTCCAAGTCACCTGCTCAAGGCATGGGACATAAGGGCAGAGATGGTACGAAGTAGGGAAGATTTGGGATTGCTGTCAGAGGAAAACTGGTATTATCACACAGAGCTGGGGGTTAAGTTCATGCATAAGAATTTAATGAGTGAGCACAGTGAACCCCAGAGAGTAACAGTGGACCCATGGCAGCAGATCACCCTGACATCTGCGTCTGCCACCGTTAATTTCCAGCATACCAGAGGCAGGTGCTTGAAGACCAGACACTGCTCCTAATGCTCCATCTTGTTGGGCTTAATGAGACATATTTAAAAGATAAGTGGGCTGTCTTCTAAGGGCTGAATTCACACTTGACTTCACAGAGTAGAAACTTTGAATGTTTCAAATTAACCCCAATAGATTTTTAAAAGATATTTTTGAGAACAAGGAAGGGCACATTTGGTGGAGACACTGGGTGCCATGTGAATACGCACAGAATTGATTGAATGAGGCTGGCCACCCTTCCCCACCCTTCCACACTAAGCTGCCTCTTGTTCTGCTCCTCTCTGCTTTACTTGGAAGCACTTTTACAATTTTAGGACCAATTTTGTTCTGATTGTTTGAATACTTGTCCTTTTTTTTTGGTGTGTGTGTGGTACTGTGAATTAAACTCAGGGGCATTCTACCTCCACGCTACACTCTCAGCCCTATTTTATTTTTTTAGTTTTTTTGAAACAGAGTTTTACTAAGTTGTGGAGGGCCTCACTAAATTGCTGAGGCTTGCTGCAAACCTGTGGTCCTCCTGTCTCAGCCTCCCAACGAACCCATTGGTTCTCGTTGTGGTTTCTGTCTGGTTTATGTATGTTCCAGTCTCAGATTGGTTTCTCCCATGCTCTGCATCCGGTTCCCCAGCCGTCCCGTCCAACAGCAGAGCAGCATTGTTGGCTGTTGTGAAAAGAACCTAAGAGCACGTGCATGAATTCTGGGCACACTTATTTACCACAGATTCTCCCTAAATATTGTAATGTTCACTTTGAAATTGTGTAGGCTATAATTTTTTAAAAGACCCTCTCCCTTTTGTGGCTCTTCTGTGTGAGCTTGAAGAAACATAGCCTTTGAACCAGGCGTGGTGGTGCACACTTGTAATCCCAGTACTTGGGAGGCTGAGACAGGAGAACCACAGTTTTGTGGCCAGCCTCAGCAACTTGTGAGGCCCTCTGCAACTTAGTGAGACCCTGTTTCAAAATAAAGAATAAAATAGGGTTGGGGATGCAGCTCAGAGGTAGAATGCCCCTGGGTTCAATCGCCAGTATGACCAAAAGAAAAAGAAAAATAGCCTTTGTAATTGGTGTTTTCTTGCTGAAAATAAATTATAGAAATTATTAACCCATTCCATTTCAGCTATTTTTTTAAATTTTTTACTATAGTAATTCGTGCAATATAGCATACATCTTTGTTAAGTACGAGTTGTTAACAACATATTTGCACACAATTCTCATTTGACCCCTTCCCCAATTCCCACCCCAATCCCCTCCCCTTCCCTCCCCCTCAGGTTCACTTCGGTGAGTGACCTTGATATGATTGTGTAATTACATCATGTGCTTTAGGGCGTCTCTCTGCCCCCTGCGACCACTAAAATTAAATCAACTTTGTTGCTTATCGAGGATCTCTCCTTTTCATCTGGAGACCCTCCTATGCCCCATCTTCTCCCTAGCATCCACATATTAGGGAGAACATATGCTTCTTAACTCTTTGTGACTGACTAATCTCATTTAACATAATGTTTTCCAGTTGCATCCATTTCCCTGCAAAGAACATGATTTTATTCTTCTTTATGGCTGAATAAAATTCCATTGTGTACATATGAAATGCTTGCAAAATGGCAATATTTGAACCTGGCAGTTTAAAAGCCATGCTTAGCCTAATGTACCCTTTTGCAATTAGTTTCTCCTTTTTATTTTATTCTATAAATGACGGGCATATTCACTCAGCCCACCATTCTCCAATATTATTTTCTATAAGCGAGCAGAAACAGGCTAAAGAACCATAAGATGCCTTATGCCGTGGTTTGTCCAGTAAACATGTTGGGCATCCAGCATGCAGTGGGCTGTGTGCTGCTCTGTGGATGCAGGAGTGACAAGCAGCATCTCCTCCCTTAGGTTCTCAGTCTTATTTTGCAAAACAGTTGGTAAAATGCATCATGCATCTACAGTAAAGGTATGTACAGAGGAAAGCAAAGGGCTGTCTTTATGAACTTAACTACATCTGGCTTTGTCTGTGATTTAAGATATGAATACTTTTTGGTACCTGGGAGGAATCCTTATTTAGTTTATTCAGTAATTTTGTTTATAACATATAGACCTTTTGTAAATATCTTCTTTGTTCATTTCTTTTGAAAGTGTAAAATTTCCATAGTAGGGCACAGCAGCAATTTCTGCTCTTGAAATCAGTATGTAAGAGTAAATATTTATGAGATACTATAGCATCCTAATGTGTCTACATTGTTAAGGTTTGTAAATTTAGGGTTAGATTAAATGTGTTTCTTTTTCTTTCATGTAGATTTGTGGATCTGCATGAGAGCTTAGAGATGATACACTCATCAGATAGAAAACTCGAAGTCTAGAATTTAGAACTCCCCCGAGGTAACTCTAGGAAAGGGGCAAACAGGTCTAACATCAGCTTGTCACACACAAAGATAAACAGCTATATCTGGGCTTAGAATATTCTTACAAGCATTGATTTTATGCCAGTGTATTTAAGTTGTCAAGTTTTTATATTTAGAAAACCCTACATAAATTCATCAGGCTACATTCACGAAAGCCTTAAAAAGCAATTCATGAGTGAAAAGTAGTTAGCCACTTCTTGAAGTTCTTTTTTTTTTTAATGCCATTTGTTAACACCAGTTTGAATATACACTCTTAGTAAAAGGTCAATTAACAGACCCCAGAATATTTAAAGTTTTGTGTTAAAATGCCAAGTTGAAGTTAGTGATGTTGTTACACTTGGAAGTATTTTGGCCTGAAGTAGTATATGTAATGGGGTAGGGGGCGGGGGGAAGCCAGATCAAGGACGAAGAAGGCGTAGGAAATCTCGTCTTGCCTCCAGAAGTCTGAGAGCTCTGAGTCCAAGTCAGAGCTGGCAATGTCAGTTCCGAAAGCATAGCTTGTTCCCTGGATGCCAAGGAAATTGAACATTTTTTAATACCTAGCCCCCTTCACTCAGAGAGCCCTGTGGACTTGCACTGGATGAACAGTAGGGCGTGCAGTAAAGGACAGGTTTTCATGCCTTTTTTTTTTTTTTTTGGTACTGGGGAACCCAGGGACATTCTACCTCTGAGCTATACCTCCAACCCTTTTTTATTTTTGAAACAGTGTTTCGCTAAGTTGATGAGGCTGTGATCCTCCTGTCTTGAGGATCTCTCAAGTACTCAGATAATAGGCATGTGCTACCATGTCCGGCTCATGCTTTTCTTTTTTTTTTTTTTTTAATATATATTGTTTGATGTGATAGCCAGTGAGGATGAGATTAAAATCTCTGGTCCAGGGATGACCTTGAAGTCTTCTTTTTCAGAACTTGAAGAAGAGGAGTGAGAACAGATATAGCTTCCTCTATTTCTGAGTTTTAGGATGAGAAAGTTCATGGCTAATACCTTCAGTTTTCACTGTGAAGTAATATGCAGGAGAGAAAAAGTATTACCTTTTCCTTACCCATCTCAAGTGTAGTGGCTGACACCCTTAATAAGGTCATAGTAGCAAGAAAAAGCATGACAAAATTTCTCAACCAAAGTTTTATATGAAATTAGAAACTTCAGAAATGAGTACCCAAAGACCTATGGAAAAAAGTACTGTTGAGGAAAAAAGAATGTGATCTAATCGTGGTAAACTTGGGAGAGCCCAGCAAGGCCTGAATGTTCAGATTCTTCTCTACCTCCAAGTATAAACTAGGACTTCTCTGGAATGAGATCATAGGACCTACTTTGAGGGAAAGTAGAGCTTTTTTTAATTAGTGTAACCAAGATTTAGGTGAGAAAAGCAGAAGAAGGTCAGAGTGTGACCTCCAAGGTGCTATATTTTGGAATGGTGTATTCTGATTCCCAACAAAGGCAAGGCCATCTTTTAAGGATGTGTAGAAGAGTGGGTCTTTGAAGAGAATTGTGGTTGTTTGGAATATCAGTTGTGGGAATGAAGAAAATTATCATTTAGAAGTTTCCTTGCAACAATGAATATCCAATCAGGGTTAAGTACTATAATGTGTGTTTGGTTTGGTTTGGCAACACTGGGCATCCAACCAGGGACCCCCATGCATGCTAGGCAAGCACTGCATCACTGAGCTACATCTTAGCAAATGCCTGTGAATGTTTTGTTTTTATCAGTGTCTAGTTGTGTTATTTCTCCACCTGTACAGAGTAGCCTATATGTAGAAAGGAAGAAGAAAAGTGATTGGAAAGAGCCAAATATGAAGTTTTAGAGTGCCTTTAATAGAAAAACCACTGAGGATCTAGTGAGAGTCATTAAAGGGATCTACCATGAAGGTTTCATATAGATGGAAACAAGGCTATGAAGTGAGTGAAGGATCAAAAGGAAGGGGGCATCGAAGGTCTCCAGGAGGTAATAGAGCCCTTGTTCTGAGTAAGTAAAAAAAGGAAGCTTGAAAAACGCAGTAACTAGTCTGCATATGGGATCTACATGTGTGTTCTAAATCAAGGATTACCAGCTTATTCTGTGAAGAGCCAGAGAGTAATTGTTTTCAGTCTTGCAGGCCATATGGTTTCTGTTATACCTTCTTGAAGTATGAAGGCAGTCACAGACGTTTAGTAAACAAATAGGTACGGCTGTGTTCCAGTAATCTTTATTTACAGAAATAGGTGTTTGGCTAATTTTTTTTTTTCTCAAAGGTTGTAGTTTGCTGATCTCTGTCATAGATACTTAAAATTTCCAGGATATCGATGAATTTAAACTGAGGTAAAGAAAGACTGTTAGAAATCAGAAAACTAAGATTCTTTATGATTAGTATATTATAGAACATTCCACTTGATAACAACAGAATACACATCCTTCTCAAGTGCACACACACAAAAAAAAAACACACACAAAACACTCTCCAGGATAGACCATATTACTAAGCCATAAGACAAGACTCAATAAATTTAAGAGGGATAAAAGCATTCAAAGTATATAATCAATCACAGTGCAGTGAAATTAGAAATTACTAACAGAAAGAAATTTGGGGAATTGACAAATAAGTTAAAATAAATACACTCCTAAATGGCCAGCAAGTCAAAGAGAAATTAGAAAATACTTTGAAGCAAATGCAAATGAAGACAGCAGGAATGCAGCTAAAGCAGTACATCAAGGGCAATGTATAGCTTTAAGTGCCTATACTTAAAAAGAAGAAAAATCTCAAATCCATCACTTAAACTTCCAACTAAAGATACTGTATATAAGATAAAGAAGGAGCCAGGGGTGGTGGCACATGCCTATAATCCCAGTACTTGGGAGGCCAACACAGGAAGATCATAGGTTTGATGCCAGCCTTAGCAACTTACCAAGACCCTGTCTCAAAATAAAAAATATAAAGGGCTGAGAGTATAGCTCTGAGGTAGACTGCCCCTGGGTTCAATCCCCAGTACCACAAAAAGAAAAGAAAAAGAAAAAAAGACAAAGAAGGGGTAAAAAAAAAAATCAAAAGGGCCTAAGATGGAATGAAAAAAGCACAGATAGAAAAATTGACCTGGAGAAGAATAGCTTAACAACTTCTCATTGTTATTAGTCATTAGGATAGAATGGACAGCTTATGTGTTTCTACTGGGGAGATAAAGTTGCTATCAGCTGCCTTTTACTATCTTTGTAAAGCTGAAGTTGATGTCACTTGCAAAGTGAAGGAAAATGGAGCATGGGAGCTTTGAAGAAAGTGAAGAATTGAGATAGTTTTCATGTAGGGCAATTGAAATAGTCCCATTTAGATTTAACACAGAGAAAACTACTACAAATTCCAAGCTTGTTAAGAGTCCATTTGAGGCTGCTGATCATGAATTATAAAAGAATTACTGATCTGCCATATCCTGTGATTCTTTCAGCCACATTTAGCTCTGGTGGAAAGTACAGAAAAGGAAAATGTTTACACTCATATAGGGCTAAGTGTTGTTGTTGTTGTCATTTACTATTTTTGAAAGATGGGTGGGATGAAAGATAAAATATCAGAAATTTATGATTTTGAAATGATAGGTCATGGTCAATAAACTGGATAAGGAAAAGGCTAAATAAAGGGGAAAATGTAATAAATAGAGGATTTGTTTAACTAGCAGTCTCCAGAATGTCCAAAATCCAAAATCAACTCCACTAATGCAGGCAATCTTTGTTCATTCTAAATATTTTGTTTTTCTAGCACCTGGAATAGCACCTGGCACATAATAGGACATTAGGTGATAAGCAATCTGAAAAATGGGAAGTAGGGGTCAGATTTGGATGAGTGATAAGAGGCCATTACAGACAACATGTATCTAACATGTACATACATTAAGATTAAGCTCTCAGTAACTATTAGCCTTTATCATTTGTGGCAGGGGGCAGCTTTTATAGGAACTATGTATTTTTATAGACATAAAGTATGGAACTTTTTTTTTTTTCAAATGCTTAAGTTGACCTTTTCCAAATTAATATTATTTTGGGCCATCAGAACAATTAAGGTTGTTAGATCTGATATTGTATGGGCGAAATAAACAAAACACCAGTAGAAATTATCTTCCTTTCCTAATTATTCTAGTCTAGTTCTTAAGCCAAAGCTCAAGATACTCACTTCTGGTGCCTTCAATTGTTTTGCTGATTGTGCTTATCATAAGTGTGGACAGTTTTATGTTTACATGGCTAAAATGTCTCTCTAAAGTATACTGACCTTTCAGTAGGTTTTAAAAGGCCTCTCTTCCTTTTTGTCTAGGACTTAAGACTAAAATCTCATTCAGAAATTGGGATGATTGTTTACTGAAGGAAAAGGTTACAGGAGAAGACAAAAATAATAATAAAAATAATTTTAATCTCTTTTGCGGTCCTGGAAATTGAACCCAGGGGCGACTATCACTGAACTATGTTACCCTGCCCTTTTTATTCTTTGAGATAGGGTCTCACTAAATTTCTGAGGCTGTCTTCGAACTTGTGATCCTCCTAACCTTCCAAATAGCTAGGAATACAGACATCCACCATTATACCCAGCTAATAAATATAATTTTCAAACAGTGTCAGTCTTTTCAACTAAATGAATTTAAATGAACCAAAGAAGTATTTTGATTTCAGTGATTCAGAAGTATTGACCTTCATATCATTTTTAGATAATTTGCATGTCTGTCTTTCAAATATCTGTTTCACATGACCTAATTTTTTATAATTATTATTTGTACAGAGTAAATATTTGTTAATTCTATGCTGGTCGATCATTAATAATAAAAGAAGCAGTTCTCTGTAGTGTCCTTCCCTCTACCTCTGCTTGGTAAATTTCTTTCATAAGTTATTTCAAATATCACCTCTGAAATTATTCCCAAGCTCTTACAAATCAAAACAAATAGGTCTCTGTCCTTTGGATCTTTCATACTTATTTCCTATTGCATGGCTGTTACTCAGACATTGGTTTCTCATTCTTTCCTTTTGTCTTCCAAGCAGTAGGAACTTTGCTTGTTCATCTTCAGCGTCTCCTAGTGCTTTGCATGTACATGCGATGTACCAAGTGCTCTGAATTTTCTGGCACATGATGGCCTAACAACAAGAAAACTTGTTCTAAAAACTAATATTATATGGACGAATACCTATAATACATTATACATAAAGAACCTAAAAAACTTAACACTAAAAAAATTTTAAAATGGGCAACTGAACTGAATAGACACTTTTAAAAAGAAAAAATATAAATGACCAATAATTATATTTTAAAATGTTCAACATCATTAATAATTAGGAGATACAAATCAAAACTACACCGAGATATCATCTAACTCCTGTTAGAATGGCAATCATCAAGAATAAAACAAGTGCTGACAAGGATATAGGGAAATAGTAACTCTCACACACTTTTGGTGGTAATGCAAATAAGTAAAACAACTATGGAGATCAATAAAAAAGTTCCTAAAAAAGACTAAGAATGGAACCACCAAATGACCGAGCTATATCACTTCTCAATATCTTCCTAAAAGAATTAAAGTCAGAATACTATAGTGGTACATGCATACCCATGTTTATTGAAGCACAATTCACAATAGCCAAATTATGGAACCAACCTAGACATCCCTCAAGAGATGAATGGATAAAGATAATGTGGTTTATACACATGTGGTATTTTACTGAGTCATGAAGTACAAAATTATGTCATGTGTAGGAAAATGAATGAAACTAGAAAATATTATGCTAATTAATATCAGCCAGTCTTTTCTATGTGGAAGCTAGAATGAAAGTTGGAAACAAAAGTGACTTTAGTAAAATAAGGAAACTAGTAGAATAGTGGAAGAGGATTGGGGGAGCAAGTGAGAAGGGGAAATATGAGTCTTGAGAGAGAACAGTTCAAATAAGTTTATATCCATACCTGAAGATTCCACTATCAATCTCCTCACATGTATGGGGAGGGGAAGAGGGGACCTGGGGAGGAAACAGAAGGAAATTAACCAAGTGAAGCCATATACTTGGGTTTCATTTTGAATCTCACTATGATGTATAATTATAATGTACCAATAAAAGTGTTTTTGTAAAAGGACAAATGTCCATCAAGCTGTTCTCAGTGGCTATATTTGGCTGGTAATGTTTTTTACTTTTTTCTTTAGACTTTTTGTTGTTGTTGATTGAATTTTCTGTTTCAAGATATATTTTGGGGGAAAGCTACTTTCTGTTTTTAGACTTGATTGTACATGGGGAGGAAACATTTATGAGAAACATAGGGCTGAGTCAAGATGAACCCATTTATGGTTTAGAAAAGCAAGAATATTTGTTCCAAGTCAACTGGGACTCTTCTTACCTATTCTCTCAGATCCAAACCCCTCCTCAAAATGGTTTCCAAAGTTGCTGGAGCCAGAAGGAGAGGTGGTAAACCAGTCAGCTGTCACCTGGCTCAGCACATCTCACTTGCCTTACCCGAACCTGTCCCAAGGCTCCAAGCTTACTGAAAAATTGATTGGGGAATGCAATGATGCACCCAGAATGGGGTATATGGTGAACACCAGTTGTCTCTGACAACATGACAGTAACTTTTTTCATCTTTCAGTTTCTGTGATGAATGCATGTTGGATCCAGACTGTGGTTTCTGCTACAAGATGAACAAATCAGCTGTCATTGACTCTTCCTGTGTTCCAGTTAATAAAGCATCAACTAATGAGGCAGCCTGGGGCAGGTATGTTACTCGTTATAGTATATATTACTGAGAATATCCGGTGAGGTTTCAAAATGAGGCTGATTGCTACATTTTCAGAATGTCTGTACTTGCAGTAGTTCTTTTTTTTTCTTTTTTTTTCTGAGGAGGAGAAGAAGGGGTTACTGGAGATTGAATCCAGGGGTGTTTCACCTCTAGGATATACCCTAGCCTCTTTTATTTTTTATTTTAAAACAGGGTCTTCTCTAGATTACAGAAAGTCTCGCTAAATTGCTGAGGCTGGCCTGGAACTTGGGATCCTCTTGTCTCAGCCTCCTGAGTACTGGGATTATAGGCAGGTGCCACCACACCTGGCTAATAGTTATTTTAAAGTGGTCTTCATACCTGCGTTACTTTGCAGCATGTACTGGTGATAGTGCTGCAAAGCATAGCAACTGTAGATTTCAGACTCAGAAGAAAGCACTCAGGCCTAGACTGCTGGAGATGGAGGCCTAGGCTCCAGACTCAACCCTGCTGGTAAGCTACAGGAGTCTGAATCTCCAGTTTGGGACAGATGTTCCCAAATACTGCCAAGGCAATTTTTAATAATGCATATTGTTTTTGTCTACACTGAATTTTTAAACTGTAATTTTCTGAACTTAAGTAAAAGACAATTATAAAGTCAAAGTGAATTAGTAGCACCTTACATTCTTTAATGTAACTAAGTTTTCCTAAACTACTTTCCTCAGGTTCAGTGAATTAAGCAAAAGAAGGGTAAAAATTGATAATCATTGGCCTGTAACCTGTCTGCAAGGCTATAAACCTTTCTCTTTCTGGCAGAACACAATAGTTTATAGTTATAGTTATAAATGAAATATTTGTATAAAGTAAATACTTCCCTGACTTATGAACCAATGTTCATTTCCACAGGCATATAAAATGTGTAAATGTTATGTGACATGGCATTAACCTTTTCTGTGTTTTAAATTCCCATTGAAAAGAATAATATGGTTTCATCCTGTTTACCTCATACTACTGATAGGTACAGTGAAATTGTAAAGAAGTACTTGTGTCTCCTATGAGCTATTTAGTCTAATATATTACTACCAATCAATATGTTGTTGTCAGTAATCACTTTATTAGAAAATTACTCTAAAGAAGTAGAATTAAACTTTATGGTAGTGGAGGAAAAATTCAGACCTCATTTTTAATACATTAACTCCAAAGGAATACATTAAAGAAATGCAACTATTATTTTAAATGAACACTTAAAATAACTTCTTTTAAAAACACTCATTATAATTTTCATTAGCCAAACTTCACTAGTGAACTAACTGGTTAAATTCCTGGATATGCTAGTTTATAGCTTTAAACCCCTAGATTTTGATTTGGTTTTTCCTAGTAAGAAAAAAGAAAACTGAAAGGTGCTAGTCTGGAATTGTGAACATTTTATGAAACAATAATAAATGTATATACTTTCCTGTATTTCACAGAATTATCTGATAAACTTCTTAGAAATTTCTACTAATAAATAGTAAGGGGTACAAAAATTAGATGTATTTCTCACTCTCCTTAGGAGGTTTAGAAGTCAGAGACTTCAAAACTGGGGTTTTAGTCTTTGTTTTGCAAGTAAACTATATACCTTTTTAGTAGAAATGTATATTACTGGCTTTATTTTAAAATATCAACTATTCTTACATTTTATTTATATTTTTGTAGCATCATCCCTTGACTGCACACACTGTTAGAAAAAAAGAAACAGAAAATATGTATATAGGAAAAATAAAAATAACTTTAAAAAATACAAAGAACTTTGATGTTCATAGTATTTTATTAGAATAGTCTCAGACTCTTTACAAAAAAGAAAGCACAATAACTCCCACTTCCTTACTTTTCCCTGTGCTGAGCAGTACCCCTCTTCCTAGTGTGCAACAGCTATTGGTTACCTCATTCTTTCCTAGAGAGAGATAAACAACAACAACAAAATAAGACAGGATATGTTCACCGTGAAACGTTTCTAGGACAAGTTTTCCATTTGTAGGTAAAATAGCACTTAACTGTGATTTTTGTTTGTTGGCCAGTCGGTAGATTTTATACAATTACCTAGAATTGTACTGGCGGGGTGGGTAGGGGGATGTCCTACCATTCCCTTGGACTCACATCTGAGATATACTTTTTATAGACCTGTCAAGGTCAAATATTGAGGCCATACATCCCCATCTCTAATTGTTGTGTTTCCTGAAAAGACACCAGATAGAATGGAGGCACCATTCACGATGGAATAGTGTGCTAATTTTGATGAACTTTGAATTATCAATATGGCAACCATTTATCTATATCATCAACTACAGTGATTAGTTAGAAACCAAACCTTAAAAATCTGTTATCATACTTTTCTATATCTATAGTAAATTTCAATAAAAAGATTTTAAAAAGTCATTTAGTAGACTTCCAAAAAATGTAGTAGGTAGAGCTGATACAAGAAAACCTGCTCTTCCCCATTACAACCTGCATCTGTACCATGCAACTCCCAATTAATCAAGCGTTCAGATGCAGGAATAATGTCCAGCTGCACTGGAGAGAAATTCCCAAGCACCACAAGAGGCTTGGTGAACCTGCCTGGAAATATCAGAAAAGAATCTAAGCTTCAAGGGTGAGAGGTGAGGGTGTAAGTGATGAGGAAGAAAGGCACCCGATGAAGTGATAACCAGGCTGTAAAATAGGGGTAAGAAAAGCTCTTGGACCTGGAGTGGAAATAGTGTCTCATCTGTGAAAGAAAACCAGGAGCCTTTGCCAGGGAGGAGTGTGGGTTCCCATTTCACTGCCTTTGTGTGAACTGGGTAACCCTATGTTGAGAAATATGAACTTTTTTTATTTTTATTTTTTTCCAGTACTGGGGATTGAACCCAGCGGCATTCTACCTCCAGGCTATATCCCCAGCCCTATTTTTTTATTCTTTATTTGGAAACAGGGTCTCACTAAGTTACAGAGGGCCTCACTAAGTAGGTGAGGCTGGCCACAAACCTGCGATCCTCCTGTTAGAGCCTCCCAAGTACTGGGATTACAAGCATGCACCACCATGCCTGGCTCATGAATGTTTTTAATGTCTAAATAAATAGAGCCAGGCACTGTAGCAGGCACCTGTTGTCTAAGCTACTCGGGAGGCTAAGGCAGGAGGATTTCTTGAGCCCAGGCATTTAGGGCCAGCCTGGGCAATATGGCAAGAAACAGATGAATAAATACATAAACAAATAGTGGGTCCTAAACTAGAGACATCCATAGAACCGTGTCAAAAAAACAAAAACAAAACCATGGAATTGACAGAAAGCACAAACCACACCAATAAGTAAAGGAGAGAAGGCTGTCAGGTGTGAAGGGTGGACAAATGAATACCTGAAGAACCTACATTACAAGAAAAAAAAAAAGGAAAAATGCAATTTGAGAAAGACTAAAATATAAAAGAAACAAAGGATATCAAACTATTTTTTAAATTTTTTTGATACTGGAGATTGAACCTCTGAGCTATACCTCCAGCCCTATTTTATTTCTTATTTTTAAATGAAGTCTCACTAGGTTGATGAAATCTCACTATTTGCTGAGGCTGTCCTCAAACCTGCAATCCTCCCATCTAAGTACTGGGATTACAGGCATGTGCCACCATGCCCAGCTATCATATACCCTTTCAATTATACTGAAAGCCATACACTCATAATTTGGGCAGTCTATCTAAATGTGTATAAATGACATATATGTTATAAATCAACAAATTCTGAATAAAAATTAACCAAAACTTAAGAAGATGCAATTCTAGATAAGTAATAGTATAGAATATGATATAGTAACTTAATGTATATATAATCTGCTTTAAATATGAACTATTAAGGAGAAAAACAAGAAAATCAAGTTACTAGAGATAAAAAAAGGAACTACACATAAATGAACTATGGTTAAGGGAATTCACAGAGAACCCAACAGATTCAATTTAATTTAACTGTTATTATAATTAAGCCAATTAAGCACACCTAGTAAAGAGATCCTTATATGGAATTAATTAAAAATACAGCTGTACACTGTTTGCAAGGGAAAGTCACAAAAAGGTAGAAACAAGAAGAATGAAACAATTAAGTGCTAACAAGACCAAAAACAGCAGAAATTAGAGAAACTTGCAAGTTAATATATGAGTTGTTGAACTTAACAAATACTTTTATTCTTTTTAAGCAAACAGAACACTTGTAAAAATCTGCCATTGATCAAACACAAATAATGAAAATTAATAAAAATATATAAATGTATATGTATATAAATTATGAATGAGTCCAAATAATATCATGCTGGGCATGTTTTCTAACCAAAATGCCAATAAATTTACAAAACAATAAGTTATTTTCACCTCTTACAGTTTATTTGGGAAACTAATAAACAAAACCTTGTAATTTGAAGGTTTTTTTTTAATCACAGTGGAAAATAAAGCACCAAAATTAATAAACATATCCACAAGAAGTTAGAACTAGAACAGAGTTAGTCTGTAGAGTAAATACAGGATGGAAATTTAAAAGAGGGAAAATAATACAAAGAAAGGCACAAATGATATTTAAATTAAAAAGGCATATAACAGATGTCATACATACACACATATACATGTATGTATGTATGAATGTTTGTTGTGGTGGTGCTGCTGGAGATTGAACCCAAGGGCATTCTACCTCTGAGCTATATCTCCAGCCTTTTTTAATATTTTTTGTTTTGAAACAGAGTCACTACATTGCTGAGGCTGTCCTCAAACCTGCGATTCTCCTATCTCAGCCTCCCAAGGACTGGGATTACAGGTGTGCACCACCTTGTCTTGCTTATATTTTTTTAAAGCATAAGAAAATACTTACATAATGTTCTCCAGTGCATTTGAAAGCACGTAAAATGGACAGTTTTCTAGAAAAAGCATAACTTTCCTGATCCACCTCAGAACCTCTGTGAAGTGTCATTTCTATCTGAATTTTTCAGATAAGGATGGTAACGTTTAAGCATCTGAATGACTCAAAGTTAGGAGGGCAGCACGCCCACCTCCTATAGGGCAGCATTTGAGAATAAAATCATTCTAAATTTGGGCTTATATTATTTGCCTCAAAAATGGCACTGGGCTAGCCGGGGCCTCTCTGAACCCCATTACTCATCTGTAAAATGGTAATAAGATAATTGCTGTATTGAACAATATGGTTGCTATGAAGATTAAAATAAGAGCATATCTGAAGACAATTGTAAAGACATAATGCTTTATATACAAATGTCCTGTGTTAATCTCCCCTCCACCTTAGGTTTGTCAATAATACACTTTCTGGGTTAGAATAGGCATTTCCTAATAGATAAATGCATTAGAATTTTTTTTTCTTTTTGGGGGGTGGTACTGAGGATTGAACCCAGGGCCATTTTATCTCCAAGCTACACCCCCAGCCCTATTTTTTATTCTTTTGAAACAGGGTCTCACTAAGTTGCGGAGGGCCTCATGAAGTAGCTGAGGCTGGCCTCGAACCCGGATCCTCCTATCTCAACCTCCCAAGTACTAGGATTACAGGTGTGCACCAACATGCCCAGCTTAGAATACTTTTTACTACTCTTTTCTGTGTTGATTCACCCACCTCCATACCTCCTGGCTCTCCATTTACACAAAGCCATAAATAATCTATTTTGGATCTTCAATCCTCCTGACTAAAAATATTGCTAATGAGGGATTCTTTGTTAATGTACTCATCCAGTGTTTGTTTCCTACAATCCAGCATTTTAGTTCTGTAATTGGAAACACTAAAGTAGGTACATAAAGCACCTATTTCGCAGTTCATTGTTTATGGTATTCATTTAGCAGAGACCATTCTCTGCAGCCTGTTCTCCCTGCATCTCTTCCTCTCTCCTGCGCAGAAGTCTAGTGAAGCCCTTGCCATCTTCCAGCTGTCCACTGTGACCAGCTGCCTCCTCCTTCAGTGCTTCCTACCAGGGTTGACATACGCCAGCCCACCTTTTTGATCTCTGCCTGAGTTCTTATCACCACTTTTTACCTGGATCAGATGTCGCTTTGTTGTTGTTGTTTTGCAGTATCTCTGATTAGCTCTAGAAAATAATGCTTATTATATTCCCTGCTGTCCTCTTGTACTAACCTTGTAGACACATGTCATGGCTACAAGATTGATGGTAGCCACGAGACCTGCTCAAGTATAGGAAAGGCTAACACCACATGCTACTTGGCAGGATGATACATCTGGCCCAGGGATTCTCAGGAGACACAGCCACCTGAGGGCACACAGGGCTCTCATAAACCTTAGAGCAAAGCTCACCCTGACAAGAACAGCTTAACCTCCCTTTGTGAAAAGACACCTGGAAACCAACTCATACTGAATACAGAGGTAAGGGGGAAGACTTCCCAAGCTCTGAGAATGATCTCCAGAAGGAAACCCCCAGGCTGGCTGTGCTGGCCTGTGCCTCGTGGTACACCTGTTGTCTGACTTGTAAGCACACCACAGGAATAAACTGTTGAGCATCAAATCTATCTAGGACCCTTCTTTGATAAGAATCGGACCAAAGGGGGAGGTCACCCTAGGAAAGATGATGAACTAGGACCAATCAGAACATGATAACTATACTGGCTCATATTATTATAGAAATCTGTATTCAGATGTCTCTTCTTACTAGATTATAAATTCCTGTGCCTTTGTCCTGCACAAGGACTTTTAAACCCTTGGTACTCTGTACACATCAAGAATTTTATATTTGTAAGGGTATGAAATTAACCTTAGTTCTAAGTGAGAGAACATGGTGTTTCAATCATATAAATTACCTCACCCACATTCATGCTTATTTCCAGGAAATGAGCCTGTAAAAGAAAAAATGAGAGTAATGCAATTTAATTAACATACACTGTTAATGTTTATCTGGGATTACTTATTTTAGATTTTTTTTTTTCAGTACTAGAACTGAACTCAGGGGCACCCTACCACTGAGCTAAATCTCTAGCCCTTTGTATTTTTTTTGAAACAAGATCACACTAAATTGCTGAGGCTGGCCTCAAACTTTCAGTCCTGTGTCGCTCAGGTTACAGACATGGACCATCACATCTGGCTACTTGAGACTATTTAAGACGATAAAAGATGTATTAATAAAATTAAATCATGTATCTCAAGTATATTATTGCATACTATATATTACTTATAGCCATACTACATGAAAAATACTTTTTAAAAATTATTGGAAAATCTGGGCATTGTGGCACACACCTGTAATTGCAATACTTGGAAGGATGAGGCAGGAGGATTGCAGGTTCAAGGCTTGCCTCAGCAGCTTCGTGAGATCCTGTTTTAAAATAAAATGGGATTGGGGTGTTGCTCAGAGGTAGAATGCTCGTGGGTTAAATCCCCAGTAACACACACATACACACACACACACATACTGGCATAAATATTCAGTACATCTCCTCAAAATATCCCCTGGTATGCCAGGGAAGCAATAAACATATAGTGAGAGTAAAAACCACCAAATGTATTACAAAACTATGCCAAATAGCAAAAAGTGAGGATTTTTACTTCATGACTCATGTTTGTTTGTTTGCTTTTTATTTTTAAGGAGATGAATCAATTTTGTATTTAGAAAAGGAAACCTATAATAAAATATATTAGCATGTAAAGAAGATAGTTGTGTGAAAGATTGATAGAATTTTATGTTATTCATATAATTATATGAGAAAGACCTCCTTATATGCTCCTAATATCAGCATAATTCAGAATTAATTTACATTTTATAGAGAGAGAATCAGAGTACTAATATATAGTATATTTTAATCCATTTTACTTTTTAAAAAATTTTTTTAATTGGTGCATTGTAATCATACATCTTTGTTAGGTACAAGCTGATAAAGGCTTCATGCACACATTTCTTATTTAACCCTTCCCCAATTCCCGCCCCACTCCCTTGCCCTCCCTCCTCAAGTTCAGTGATTGACTTTGATATGTTTGTGAAAGTACATCATGTGCATTAGCGTGTTCCCCCTACCCCCATCACCTTCCATTAAGTCAAATTCTTTGCTCACCTAAGGTTTCTCCTTCATCTGGAGTCCCTCTTATGTCCTATTTTCTCCCTAGCTTCCGCATGTTAGGGAGAGCATACAATTTTTATTTACATTTCTGCTTGAATGGAAGGATTACCTTTTTCAGAAAAAAAGAAAAATTACTCAGCACCCCCCCTCAAAAAAGGTCTACTTTTCTTGAATAAACAGAAAGGTGCAGTGACAAATTTGTGGTATTTTATGTATTAATATTTGAGTCCAGCACCTTCTGCAGGGCAGATTACCCACTTTGGGAAGCTTTGTGCTACATTATTACCTTTAAGATCTATAGCTACAATAGTCTGTGCTTGTAAGATTCATTTATCTATAAATAATTTCAAAGTTCACATATCTTGGGGCTGTTTTATAAAATCCAGAAACTTAGATGTTTTTAGGTTTAGTGAATGTCTCTGTTGCAGATTTTGGTAATTATTTATGTTGCCAGAGACCCATGCATTTCTGAATAATTTCTCCATATTAATTTAACCAATTTCTTAGTTGATATTTCATTGTAATAATAAATACTTTTATAACAAGTTTACCCAAGTCATAATATTCATAATATATTATGAAAGTTTCAGTTTTCACCAAAAACCTTCATTTCTAGTCAGCCTATGTTCATTTTACATTTTAAAATTTTTTTTTCAGTTCCTACTTCCTTCGATATGTGGTCTGCAAACTATTTCTCACTAAAGAAGACTGAGACTTTTCTTAGAAGGATAAGAGCCAAAGCTTCAAGTACATGAACATAGTTAATATAAGATCATAGTGCTGAGTCTTGGTTCATCAAATACGATGCAATAAGCAAGAGAAGATGCTGTAGAGCAGAGATGAAGTATGAAGAACCTGAAGTTTGTCAAAAAGGATACAGAAGGAGCAAGGAGCAAAGAGGAAGGAGATATGTTAGCTGGATCTGATACTGGAAAGTTGAGTTTGCATCACACTATCATAGCCATATTTAGGACCTTGATTGGATTTTAGGCATGTTTTCACAGGTGCAGTTTTGGAGATTGAGAGGTTCAGTCCGTGCCAGGCTATGTTTGCAGAGCTCGGGGCATGGTGTGGAAAACAGAGAGGGAACACAAGGGCTCTGTTTTCACATCAGGGAGGCCAGAAGCAAGAGAGAGAGAGAACATGAGGTGGGACCTTATATAATCCCAAGGCCACATCCCCAGCACCTCTCCTTAGCAACCAAGCCCCTTCCAATATTGCTACCTTTCAAATGTCTAGGGGGCCATTCTAAATCCAAACCATTACATACAGTATTATATCACATAGTGAGATACAGTTCTTCCTATCTGTAGGCTCTTTTCACTCTCTTAATTGTTTGCTGTACAGAAGCTTCTTAATTTGATGCCATTTGATCTATTATTCCTTTCTCATATTCTGTGTTATAGGCATCTTATTGAGGAAGTTGCTGCCTGTGCCTATATGAAATGTTAACTATGTTTTCTTTTAGAACTTGCAAGGGTTGGGGTTTAATCCCTTAGTTCTTAATCCACCTTGAGTTGATTTTTTTGCCAGGTGAGAGATATAGGGATCTTGTTTCGTATGTCTACATAAGGATATACCACACCATTTGCTTAAAGGACTGTCTTTTCTCCAACATACATTTTTGGCACTTTTTTCAAGGATCAGATGACTGTATCCATGGATTTATCTTTATATTTTCTATTGCATTGGTATACATGTCTGTTTTTATTCCAGTACCATGCTGTTTTTGTTACTATAGCTCTGTAGTATAATTTAAAGTATTGTGATGCCTCCAACATTGCTTACTGCTCAGAATTGCTTTAGCTATTCTGGGTCTTTCATTCTTACATATGAATTTTAGGACTGTTTTTCCCTATTTCTTGACAAATTTCATTGGTATTTTAAATCTGTCGATTGATTTTGGTAACATGGCCATTTTGACAATGTTAATTCTGCCTATCTAAAAGCATGGAAGGGACTTTCCATTTTCTAATGTCTTCTTCAATTTTTTTTCTCCTGTGTTTTATGATTTTTATTGTAGAAGTCTTTCACCTCCTTGTTTAGACTTATTCCTAGGGTTTTGTTTTATTTTATTGAGAATATTGTGAATGGAATTGTTTTTTATCAGATTCACTATTAGTATATAGCTATTGATTTGTGTATTTTGATTTGTATCCTGCTAGTTTGTTGAATTTGTTTAGCATCTCTAGAAGTCTTCTGGTTTTTTTTTTTTTTTTTTTTGAGTCTTCTAAGTATAGAATCATATCATATCTAAACAGTGATGAGAGTCAATTCATGATTGCTCAAAGTCTTGGAAGTCAGGCCAGAGATCTTGCAGCTACTTAAAGAGGGCATAGGTCCAACATTTCAACACATAGGCACAGGTAAAAACTTTCTCAACAAGACCTCAAGGGCACAAGCATCTCAAAGGGGGATCAATCCATGGGATTGCATTAAACTGAAGAGCTTCTATGCAGCAAAGGAAACTATCAAGAACCTCAACAGAGCCCACAGAGTGGGAGAGAATTTTTTCCAGCTACTCCTCTGATAGAGAACTAATATCTAGAATATACAGAGAACTCAAAAAAAATAACAGCTAAGAAAACAAATAACCCAATCAAAAACCGGGCAAAGGGTGTAAATAGACACTTCACAAAAGAAGAAATACAAATGGCCAATAAATGTATGAGGCAATGTTCACCCTCATTAGCAATCAGAGAGATGCAAATCAAAACTACCTTGAGATTTTACCTAACCCCAATCAGAATGGCAATCATCAAAAACACAAATAAAAACAAATGCTGATGAGGGTATGGGGAAGTGGGAACCCTAATCCATTGCTAGTGGGATTGCAGATTAGTGCAACCACTTTGGAAAACAGTATGGAGGATCCTCAGACAAATGGGAATGAACCTACCATATGATCCAGCAATACCACTTCTGGGTATCTAACTAAAAGAATGGAAACCAAACTATCAGACTAATGTATGTGTATCTATGTTTATAGCTGTAGAATTTGCAGTTGCCAAACTATGGAACCAGGCAAGAGGTCCATCAATAGATGAATGGATTACAGAACTATGGGATATGTACATAATGGAATTTTACTCATCCATAAAGAACAAGATCATGCAGGGAAAGTGATGGAACTGGAAAACATTGTTGAGTGAGATTAGTCAGTCATAAAAATAAAAAATCATAAGCTCTCCTTAATATGCAGAAGCTAGAGAAAGTGGGTCATAAGAGGGACTCTAGACAAAGAGAAGGAGATACCTTAGTTGAGCAAAGGTGACTTAACTGAAGGTAATGGGGGCAGCGGGGAGGGAAACACCCTAATGCACATGATATACCTTCACAAACATCAAAGTCAGTCGCTAAATTGAACTTGAGAAGGAGGGAGAGGGGAGAAGGAATGGGGTGGGAATTGGGGAAGGATTAAATGAGAGATGTGTGCATGTTTGCCTTTACCATCTTGTACCTAACAAATATGTATGATTACAATGCACCAATAAAAAAGTCTAAAATCAATAGACAGCTTAGTTCTGCCATAACAGAAAGAAGACACCCCCTATGGTCAAAAGATCTTGAGTCTGGACTCCATATCTAACTGAATTGGCTTCCAGGCAGTTATTTTACCCCTCTCATCCTTAGTTTGCTGATCTTTAAAATGCAAGAAAATAATAACACTCCTTTCCATACAAGATTATTGAAAAACTCAAGTGAAAAAATATGAGAAAATAATTTGTAAACTTGTTTGTTTTTAAATATTCTGCTTATAGATCTCAGTTCCACCATCTATTCTGCCACCATCTATTCTGCCACCATCTATTCTGAAATCTTTCTGCCTTAAGTAGCTGGAAAAACTGAACTGAAATTGAATATTTAACTGGTAAATGTGAAGTACTCTATTAAGTTTGCAAGAACTGTCACTTATTTATTTACACTAAATCTTCTATGTAACTGTATCAGAATTTTTATTGTGTTTGCTTGATGAGTTAGTATGTTGTTTGATATAATAAAGATCAGCTAGCCGGGCGTGGTGGCGCACGCTTGTAATCCCAGCATTTGAGAGGCTGAGATCGGAGGATCCGGGTTCGAGGCCAGCCTCAGCTACCTAGTGAGGCACTCCACAACTTAGCGAGACCTGGTTTCAAAAATAAAGAATAAAAAATAGGGCTGGGAGTATAGCTCAGAGGTAGAATGCCCCTGAGTTCAATCCCCGGTACCGCAAAAAAAAAAAGATCAGCTAAAGCCCTCTTATGTTTTTCTTAAGGTAATAGGTATAATCACTTCTCTATTTGGAAAAAGTTTAGGCTAGGTTTTATAAAAGTACAGTGAAGAAACTATAAGTAATTTTTAAAATGTGTTCAATGAGCTTATTTTTCATAAACTGTTACACTTGCTGTCTATATCTGCAGCTAGCATTCTTGAGAGGGAAAGCAATTCCAGTAAAATCTCAGCAGTACAGTCTATCAGAAAGGTTGATTAATGTTTTAATTCTTGACCCAACTTCACATTTAAAATTAAATTCTTAGTTGTCACAAAAATAACAAACAGAATGTAGACAAAATTTTAAGGAATATTCATGAGCAGCTCAACTCTTTGAAGATGTGATTATGGCTTTCCAGAATTTGGCAATGTGATACAGATGATGTAATAGGATATCATTTATATTGGAATTTGTCCAAAATTGAAATTTTCAAAATAGGGAGCAATCCAAGATGTGGCAGTGTAGGCTTGAAACTGTTTCTAAGAATGACATTTTTCAATATAAAATGAAACTCCAATTTAAAAATGCTTTTGTAGTGTAGTTTTATGTGATTAATACTCTACATTACATCTTTGAAATTACTATTTTAAAATTTAAATCAAATGGATGTCATATTGGGATTTGGAGATGGCAGTGGCAGAATTCTTAAGTGTCCCTGAAGTACCTTCATCCCCCGCTACTCTAGTAAAAACAGGCAGCTGGCAAGAAATGAACTTTATCTGAATCTTGACTCAAATAAATTGAACTAAATTTCATAAAAAGACAACAAGAGAAATCTAAGCAATGGTTGTCTATCTGATGTTCTTTTGTTTTTTGGTGTGTGTGTGTGTGTGTTAGTTCCTGGGAAAGAACCCAGGGACCTTCTACTTCCAAGCTATACCCCCAGCCCATTATTACTGTTATTATTGTCATCATTGTTATCATTATCATTTGAAAGAGGGTCTCATTAAGTTGATGGGACTGGTCTTGAATCTGTGATTCTCTTATTTCAGCCTCTCAAGTACTGGGATTAAAAGTGTGCTGTACCACCACACGTGCCTTTAAAGATGTTTTTAAGATATTGTTGTTCTGAGCTGCTGAGCCGGAGGATTACAGGTTTAATGCCAGCACCTGCCTCAGCAACTTAATGGGACTGTTTCTCAAAATAAATAATGAAAAGGACTGGGGATGTATTGTAGAATGCCCCTAGGTTCAATCCCCAGTACCAAAAAGAAAAAAAAAAGAAAATTTTTGAATAAGGTGTGTTATCAAAGATAAAGAGGGACAGTTCATAATAAATTGGACAATTCAAGATACAAAATTTGTAAATGTATATTTCTTTGATAACAATGTATTAGGAATTAGCAAAAATATTTTAAAATTCCACAAAAACTCCCAAATATTTGGATATTAACACATTTATCAATAATACATCTGTAGACAAACAATCACAATGTATATTTAAAAATATTTTAAACTCAAAATGAAACTATAACATCAAAATTTTAGGGTATAACTTATACAATGCTACAAAATGAAGAGTAACTAAAACCAAATTAAAAAGAAAAAAGACAATAGACATCAATAAAGTAAAAGTGGGAAATCTGTAGATGAAGTAAATGTAATAAAAACTACTTTTGAAGAAATTGATAAAGTAGATTGAATTATATCTACATTCATCGAGGGTGGGAGGCTCAATTCTCTACTATTAGAATTTAAAAACAGGACTTCATTGAAATGAACAAAATCCCTAATGACATAAACTTCCAAAATAGACACCAGAAGTAATGGAAAAGCTAAATCATTGTGTAACTATTTTAATAGTTCAATTTGTAATTATAAACCTCCCCAGAAAGAAAATTCCAGTCCCAGATGGCTTCATTTGTAAATTAGTCCAGGTATTTCAAAAGACAAAAAGTGAATACAACAAAAACTCAGAAAATAATAGGATTGGGGAGGGAGGACTTCCTAATTCATTTTATAAGTGTGATTTTATTTTGATACCAATCATTTTTTTTTAAAGTACAAGAAGGGAAAACTATACACTAATATCCCATTATCTCTCTTAAATATAGGCAAAGAAATTCTTAAATTGAATTCAGCAATAATAAAGGAATGATAGTTGAGATAATTTATGTAATTCATCTATTATTAGAATTAAGGAAAAAATATAATCATTTTAGTAGATACAAAAATCTTTTACCATCCATTCATGATTTAAAAAAGAATTTTGTTTCAGAAGGCTGGATATGGAAGAAAATTTCCTCAACCTCATAAAGAACACCTGTAAAAAACCTATAGCTAACTGTATACTTAATGGTGAAATACTCAGTATTTTCCCTCTTAGACTGGGGACTAGGTAAGAATGTCCATTCAACACTTCGGTGTAGCATGTTATTGGAGGTCCTAACCTGTGTGATAAAGCAAAAAAAGACCTCCAGTTTGGAAAGGAAGACATACTCTACTTTCGGTTGACATTATTTTACAAAAAGCTACTAGAACACATAAGTTGAATGTAAAAAAGCCTTAAGAAAGATCAATGTACAAGAATATATTTTATATTACTAACAATTAGAAAATGAAAAATTTTTAAATGAATTTAAGAAATATCAAGATTGCTATACTGAATACTATAAAAAATTGCCAAATGTTATACCATGTACATGGATTAAAAGACTCACTATTGTTAACATGTCATTTCTCTTCAAATTGACTTATTCATTCAAATAATTACAATCAAAGTCCCAACAGGCATTTTAAAAAATGAAAGCTATTCTAAAATTTATATAAAATTTCAGAAGAACTGGAGTTGCCAAAATCTTTTTTTTTTTTTTAAATAATACTTGGTGCATTGTAATCTTACATCTTTGTTAGGTACAAGCTGATAAAGGTATATATGCACACATTTCTCATTTAACCCCTTCCCCAATTCCCACCCCACTCCCTCGTCCTCCCTCCTTCTCAAGTTCAGTTTAGTGATTGACCTTAATATATTTGTGAAAGTACATTGTGTGCATTTGGGTGCCCCCTACCCCGGGTCCATCCCCTTCGGTTAAGTCAACTTCTTTGCTTCTCTAGAGTTTCGCCTTTTCATCTGGAGTCCCTCTTATGCCGCATCTTCTCACTAGCATCCGCATATTAGGGAAAACATATGCTCTTTTTCTCTTTGTGACTGACTAATCTGACTTAACATGTTTTCCAGTTTCATCCATTTCCCTGCAAATAACATGATTTTGTTCTTTATGACTGAGTAAAATTTCATTGTGTACATATTCCATAGTTTTGTAATCCATTAGTCTGTCGATGGACATTTTGGCTGTTTCCATAGTTTGGCAATTGCGAATTGTGCAGCTATAAACATACATACACATGCATCGTTCTGATAGTTTGGTTTCCATTCTTTTGTGTAGATACCCAGAAGTGGTATTGCTGGATCATATAGTAGGTTCATTCCCATTCAACTGAGGATCCTCCATACTGTTTTCCAAAGTGGTTGTATTAATTTGCAATCTCACCAACAAAGTGTTAGGGTTCCCACTTCTCAACACCCTCACCACCATTTGTTGTTGTTCATGTTTTTTATGATTGCCATTCTGATTGGAGGTAGGTGAAATCTTAAGGCAGTTTTGATTTGCATCTCTCTGATTGCTAATGATGTAGACCATTTCCTCGTACATTTATTGGCCATTTGTATTTCTTCTATTGTGAAGTGTCTATTTACATCCTTTGCCCATTTTTTGATTGGGTTATTTGTTTTCTTAGCTGTGATTTTCTTGAGTTCTCTGTATATCCTAGATATTAGACCTCTATCAGAAGAGTAGCTGGCAAAAATTTTCTCCCACTCTGTGGGCTCTCTGTTGAGGTTCTTGATAGTTTCCTTTGCTGCACAGAAGCTCTTCAGTTTAATGCAATACCATGTATTGATCTTCCTTTGAATTGCTTGTGCTTTTGAGGTCTTGTTGAGAAAGTTTTTACCTGTGCCTATGTGTTGAAGTGTTGGTTCTATGCCCTCTTCAAGTAGCTGCAAGGTTTCTTGCCTAACTTCCAGGTCCTTGATCCACCTTGAGTTGACTCTTGTGCAGGGTGAGAAAGTGGGGTTTATTTCCATTTTCCTGCATATGGTTAACCAGTTTTGCCAACACCATTTGTTAAAGAGGCTATCTTTTTTCCAGTGTATATTTTTGTCTCCTTTGTCAAAAAGCAATTGACTGTAAGCAAGTGGGCCTGTTTCTGAGTGTTCGATTCTGCTCCATTGGTCTATGTGTCTGTTTTTGTGCCAATACCATGCTGTTTTTATTACTGTGACTTTGTAGTAGTGTTTGAAATCAGGTATTGTGATACCTCCTGCATGGTTCTTGTTGCTGAGAATTACTTTGGCTATCATGAGCTTTTTGCTGTTCCAAATGAATTTAAGGACTGATTTTTCTATGTCTGTGAGGAGTGACCTTGGTAATTTCATGGATACTGCATAGATCCCTTTTGGAAAGATGACCATTTTGATGATATTTATTCTGCCTATCCAAGAGCATGGAAGATCTTTCCATCTTCTAAAGTCTTCATCAACTTCTTTTTTCACTTTTTATAGTTTTCCTTATAGAGGTCTTTTGCCTCTTTGGTTAGGTTTATCCCTTATTTTATTCTTCAGGGTGCTATTGTGAGTAGAATTGTTTTCTGAATTTCTTTTTAAGTCGATTTATGGTTGGGATACAGGAAAGCTTCTGATTTTTTTTAGAATTGATTTTGTATCCAGACACTTTGCTGAATTTGTTGATCAGTTCTATAAGTTTTTTGGTTGAGTTTGTAGGGTCTTCTAAGTATAGTATCATATCATCTGCAAAAAGGGATAGTTTTAGTTCTTTCCCTATTTTTACTCCTTTGATCACTTTATCTTGTCTTACTGCTCTGTCTAGAGTCTCAGTTGAGATGATCATGTGATTTTTGTCTTTGATCCTGTTTTCGTGGTGATTACATGGATTGTTTTTCATATGTTGAACCAAGCCTTGCATCCCTGGGATGAACCCAACTTGGTCATGGTGTATAATTTTCTTGATGTGGTTTCAAATGCACATTGCTAGGATTTTGTTTAGCAGTTTTGCATCTAAGTTCATCATTTATGTAGGCCTATAGTTTTCTTTTCTTGAGCTATCTTTCTTTGGCTTTGGTAATAATGTGATGTTGGCTTCAGAGAATGTGTTTGGGAGGCTCCCATTTCTTTCTATTTCATGGAATAGTTTGAGGAGTATTGGGATTAGCTCTTCTATAAATGTCTCATAAAACTCACTTGAAAAACCATCTGGCCCTGGGCTTTTGTTTGATGGTAGACTCTTTATTGCTGTTTCCATCTCTTTGATTGCTTATTGGTGAGTTTAAGTGAGTTCTGTATCTTCTTGACTCAATTTAGGAAGGTTATATGTGTCTAGAAACTTGTCAATTTCTTCTAGATTTTCCATTAGTTGGAGTATAGTTTTTCAAAATAGTTTCTGATGATCCTCCATATTTCTATACTGTCAATGGTAGTATCCCCTTTTTCATCTCTTCTTTTGGTAATTTGGGTTGATTCTCTCTTTCTTTTGGTTAGATTGGCCAATGGTTTATCTATCTTGTTTATTTTTTCAAGAAACCAGCTTTTGGTTTTGTTGATTATCTGTATTTTTCTTATTCTCTACTTCATTAATTTCTGCTCTGATTTTCATAATTTCCTGTCTTCTACTAGCTTTGAGGTTGGACTGTTCTTGTTTTTTAAATGCTTTGAGGTGTGTCATTAGGTTATTTATTTGGTGATTTTCTGTTCTTCTTATGTGGGCACTCAGTGCTATAAATTTTCCTCTTCATACTGCTTTCAAAGTGTCCCAGAGGTTTTGATATGTTTTGTCTCTGTTTTCATTGGTTTCTAGGAATTTTTTAATTTCTCCTTTACTTCTTCTATGACCCAGTCCTCATTCAGCAATGTGGTGTTCAGTGTCCATGTGTTTATATGGTTACTCTGGGGCTTCTTAGAGTTGATTTCTAGTTTCACTCCATTGTGGTCTGAAAAGGTACAGGGAATTATGTTATCTTTTTTGAATTTGCCAGTGCTCTCTTTGTGGCCCAGAATGAGGTCTATTTTGGAGAAGGTTCCACGTGCAGCTGAGAAAAATGTGAATTCAGCTGTAGTTGGGTGGAAAGAGTCTATATGTGTCTAATAGGTCCATTTGGTTTATGGTATTGTTTAGGTCTAAGGCGTCTCTACTGACCTTTTGTCAGTAGAGTAGATTGGTCTAGTGATGTGAGTAGTACTAGATTGTCAGTAGTACTAGATTGGTCTAGTGATGTGAGAGGAGTATCGAAGTCTCCCAGTGTTAGTGTATTGGGATCTATGTGTGTCTTTATATACAGAATTTGTTTTATGAAAGTGGCTGTGCCTATGTTTGTGGCATGGTGTTGATAATTATTATTTCCTCTTGCTGAATTGTTCCTTTTACTAGTAAAAAATGACCTGTTTTGTCTCTTCTGATAAGTTTAGTCTTGAAGTCTACTTTATCTGATATCATGGTTGCTACTCCTGCTTGTTTTCGAGTTCCATTGGCATGGATTACCTTATTCCAGCCCTTCACCTTTAGTTTGTGGGAATCTTTGCTTGTGTGTTTCTTGCAGGCAGCATATAGATGGATTATGGGTTTTGATCCAGTTTGCCATCTTGTGCCTTTTTATTGGGGAGTTGAGACTGTTTATATTCATTGTGATTATTGAGATGTTTTTTCATTCCTAACATTTTGAGTTTTGACTTCTGTTTTCAATGGTGTTTATTCTTCTTTGCTTACTTGTTTGCTTCCTGGAAATTATTGTTTCTCTGGTTCTGACGTTTACGTGTTAGTTCTCCTTTGTAGTTAATCTCTTTGAGTATTTTCTCTAGTGCTGGTTTGGAAGACATAAATTCAGTTTCTGTTTGTAATGGAAGATTTTTATATCCCCATCAATTTTGAGAGAGAGTTTTGCTGGGTAGGAGAATCTTGGCTGCAAGTTATTTTCTTTCAGAGTTTGGCATATGTTACTCCAGCCCCTCCTGGCTTTCATGACTTGATTTGGGAGGTCTGGAGTGATTCTAATATGTTTGTATCTAAATGTCACTTGGCCTTTTACTTTTGTTGCCTTTAGAATTCTCTCCTTAGCCTTTAGGGTAGTCAACTTGATTATTCTGTCACGTGATGACCCTCTTCTTTTTTCTTGTGTTGAGGAAGTTCTTTGTGTTTCCTATACCTGTGTCTCAACTTCTCTATGTTTGGAAAGTTCTCCGATATTACTTCTTTGAAAAGTTTATTCCATTCGTTTCAACTTGTAACCCCTCTTCTATGCCTATTGGCCCAGATCTCACTGATGTCCAATTCATACTATCAAATTTTTTTTTCTAAATTATGTGCTATGGATTCATTTTTGGAATGGTCATCTTCTAAGAATGATATTCTATTTTCCATGTGGTCTTATCTACTGTTTATAGTTTATATTGATGCCTTCAGTTCAGTTATTGCATCTTTCACTTCCTTCAGTGCTTCTCTTTGGTTCCTGTACAGGGTGTCAGATTCTTTGTTTATTTGTTCCTTTATTTCCAACTCTTGTATTGTTTCTAGTATTAAAGATCTGAATTGTTCTTCTGGTAATCTCTGCCACTCTGGGTTGGTGAGATCTGTTATTGACGGTTGTGGTGGCTCATTGTTTCTTTGCTATTTTTCCTTCCCATGGTTCCCATGTTCTTAAATCTTTGCTGGTCTTGCAAGCTTTCTTGTCCAATCTTTGCAGTGGGGGTTCAGAGGTGTCTGCTGGTATATACAGGGACAAGTTGTGTTCAGTGGTAAAGGTTGGGTGAGAAGTCACAGTGATAAATGCAAGAATAGGGTAAAGTTGAGGGTATGGTCCAGTGGAATAAGAGGTTGAGTGTATTGAGGTGATATATTGTAAAGACTAGAGATAGTGGATATGTTGGGGGATTCTGGTAGTCAATGTAGAATTATAGGTGTGGTAGTATGAGATGGTCTTGATATGATATAGGAAAAAGGGAAAAAGAAAAGAAAAAAGTGTTGAGATGAAGAATATAGATGGGAGAGAGGGAGGGAAGCTGTAAAAGAGATAAGGAGGAGATTCAACAAACTAAGCAAAAAATAACAAAGCAACCAATCTTCCAAACAAACATAAATTAAGGCAATACAAAACAAAAACAGAGTTAAAGCAAATGAATCATACCACACTCTCACAAAAAAAACCCCAAACCAAAAAGCAACAAGAAACAAAAACTAAAACCCTGATAGTTTGTAAGCACAGAGCTTAAATTTCGAATGTGTCTCTGGCATTCTTGCTCTGTCAGTGCAGGCAGGAGGTTCCGCCGATGCCTCTCCCGCTGCAAGCTTGTGTCTCTGAGATCTCCACAGGGCCTGTCTGTATGTGTCTCTCTCTCTCTCTGCCTTTGCTGGTGGTGGGAGTGCAATCTCTATGCAGGGCATTTTTTAGGGTGCCTGGAAGTTCTCTATGCCCTATGTACACTGGGTCCCTCCTGCACTTCTGCTCTATCCAATCACTTGAAGGACGGGTAACTGAGTCTGCACTTTGTATAAGGGCCCCTGCACCTATACAATTTAACTAACAGATCCCTGCTGCTCTGGTTCCAGTGGGAGGGGTGATCTGGGGTGTCCCAGGAGCTCTTGATCACTGTTGATCCTGTGGGGATATGCTGCCTGATTAGGTTGTGGAATTCTGTAGTTGCTTACTTCACTTCTGGTCGTTGGGTGTGCAGGATGTCGTTAGAGTTCTTGGTGCTAATAGATGCGGCTCTTGGCAACTGGCAAGTGGTGGCTGGCAAGATGGCGGCTGACAAAATGATGGCCGCCAGTTCACAGCGAACGCCACTGTTGCGCGCATTCACCAGCTCCTTTGTTCTCCTTGAGTCCTGTTCAGCTGCTTTTGTTGCTTTATTCACTGTTTTTTGTTGTTGTTGTTTGGGGGTTTTTGCTGCTTTTCTTTTCTTTCCTTCCATCAAGAAGCTGTGTTTGCAGCAGATTTGATTCAAGCTCTGCCATGCAGTTGATCACTGCTCCAGCTCTGAAGGGAGAGGTGAGCTGGGGTGCTCCCGCGGGGGCATTCGCTGTTCATACCACACGTTCCGGTCACTGTGGAAGGTGCAGGGATCTGCCGCCTCATTAGGATGTGGAGTTCTGGAGTCGTTTACTCCACGCCTGGTTGCTGGGTATGCTGCCAGGCGGCCGGCTTAATGGCCGCCATGACTCCGCAACTTGGTACTGCTGCCGCGCGGTCAGGCTCCCTTACTCTCCCTGGTCAGCTTTCTGGGGTCTCTTTAGTTGTAATTCAATTTTCGTTGCTTTGTTGGCTTTTTTGTTGCTTGTTTTCTTCCACCAAGAAGCTGCTTTTATGGCAGATTTGATTCGAGCTCACAGCGCCTGAGGAGTGTTTCACTCAGATGCCATCGTGGGCTCTCCCACCAAAATCGTTTTGAAAGAGAAATAAAAGACATTCCCTAACTGATTTCAAGACTTACTATAAACTTACAATAATCGAGACAGTGTCTTATTGCTAGACTAGACATACATCAATGGGACAGAATACATTTCAGAAATAAGTTCACTCATATATGCCCAATTGATTTTCAACAAAGATGCCAAGATAATTCAATAAGGAAAGGATAATCTTTTCAACAAATGGTGCTAATGCAATTGGCTATCTATAGGGACAGATAGGGATTTGGTGTTAATGCAATTGGCTGTCTATAGGGATGGGTAGATATTTGGTTAGAAGAATGGGATAGAAGGATGGGAATTGGTTTAGGGTATCAAACACCCTAAGCCAAAAATAACTCAAAATAAATCATGCCAAAATGTGAAAGCCGAAATCATAAAGGTTCTATAAGGAAACATAGTAGGAAATCTGTGACTTCAAGGTGGGCAACTAATTTTTAGATAGGACACTAAAAGCACAAAGAACAAAGTTGATGGAGTCACTAGAGTTTGTTGACATTAAAATTTTCTACTCTTTCAAAGACACTATTAAGAGAATGAAAAGCCAAGCCACAGTCTAAATACTTGTAATACATTTACCTGACAAATGACCTTATGAATAAAAAATTCTTAAAACTGACTAACAAGATAAATAAGACAAACATGAGAGATAGAGGGAGGGAGGGAGAGGCCAAAATATTTTAACAGGCACTTAAAAAATATAATAGAAATGGTAAATAAGCACACAAATAATGATGATGAATGAAAATTATAAATTATCAGAAATGTAAATAAGAAACATAATGATAAAGCACAACCACTACAAGAGCTAAAATGGAGAAGACGAACGATACTTAAGTGTTGATGGAAGTGTCAAGCACCCTGGCAGCAGGAATGTAAAATGGTATGATTTGGAATTTTCTTACAAAGTTCATCATATATTTTCAATATAACCTAGTAGTTCAACTGTTAAACACTTAGTCAAATGAAATAAAATATGTGTCCAACAAAGATTAGTGCACTGTTATTTACAGGAGCCTTATTCATAATAAACTAACTGGAAAGTACTCAGATGTTACTTCAATATGTAAACTGATAACTATGATACACACATATCATTAAATACCACCCAACTATGAATTGCTGATCTGTCCAATAACCAGGTAATTTTAGAATCATTGCACTGGGCAAAGAAGCTAAACACAAATCAATTATATTTATACGAGTCTTCATCTAAAATTCTAGTAAAGCAAAACTAATCTCTAGTGAATAAAAACAGACCAGTTGTTTAGTAGGAATTTTTTAGTATTATGGAAGAGTCCAGTATCATATTTTTGGAGATAGTTACATGGATCAGTACATTGTCAAAACTCACTGACTTACACACTCAAAATGGGTGTATTTTATATTTCTGTGCATTATTTCAATAGGTGATTAAAAGGCTTGATTAGTTGGTTTTTCAGATTATTCAAAACATACTAAATTGTATTTTTCTAGCTATTTCCAAAGGACAGAATAACTCTACTTCTAACAGGGAACATTTTAGGTAACATTGTTAACCACATGCAATATTCTCTTAGTACTGTTAGTAAAATCCAAGTTTCTGAAAAACTTTAACAGCTTACCTTAGAAAGAAAATGAATAGTAGCCAGGCTGATGTTTATCAAGTCTTCTAGCCACTGTTTAATTTTTTTTTAATTAAACTTTTTCTTTTTTTTGTGGTACTGGGGATGGAACCCAGAGGAATTCTACTTCCAAGCTACACCCTCAGTCCTGTTTTTTTATTCTTTATTTTGAAATAGGGTCTCACTAAGTTGCAGAGTGCCTCACTAAGCAGCTGAGGCTGGCTGCGAACCCAGATCCTCCCGTCTCAGCCTCCCAAGTACTAGGATTATAAGCATGCACCGCCACACCCGGCTTAAACTTTTTAGTTTTGAATAATTACATATTTATACGTAGTTTGATTAAATAATTCCAGGATTACATGTACTCATTACCCAATTCCCCTCAGTGATAACATCTTCTGTAACTATAGGACTCTCTCATACCAGTATTGGTATGAGACAATGATAGAATCCTGATGTTGTTCAGATTCCATGTGTTACTTGTTCATATGCATGTGTGTACTTCATGCAGTTTTATCACATGTGTAGGTTTATATGTCCACCAGCACAGTAAAGATACAGTTCCATCAGGATCCCGAGTGGTATTCTTTTAAACTGCACCCACTTTCCTCCCACTCCATTTCCTACACTCCACTCTTGAGATTCTCCTTGATCCCTTACAACCACTAATGTTTTCCATGTCAGTAATTTTGCACCTCCAAATTATATAATAAATGGGATCATATAGCCAGGCATGATGGCACATGCCTGCATTCCCAGATACTTAGGAACCAGAGGTAGAAGGATTGTTTGAATCCTTGAGCACAAGACCAGCCTAGGCAACATTGCAAAACCCTGTGTCAAAGTCATGAATGAATGCATGCATGAATGAACAAAGGAACAAACAGAATCATACAGAATGTAACCTTGGGGAATTCACTTTTTTCTCAGCATAACTGTCTGGCAATTCATGCTTTATGTATCAAGAGTTCACACCTCTATTGCTGAGTAGTAGTATACATTCTGGATATACCACTGTTTAACTATTCACCTATAGAGGAACACCTGGATTGTTTCCAAATTCAACTTCTAAAAAGTTATAGTATCTGGATTTCATTATTGCATGAAAACACATGACAATATATTTTCTATAGTATAATTTAAGCAATTTTGAGAATTCTCAAATATTAAGATATTAATTTTGTGTATATTGTCTAAATTACCTTAAGATCTTTTCCTGAGTCAGTTTCACTATAAGGAAGTTCGTTTGAAGAAGTTATGTCTTTCAAGTACAGTGGAGTTTCATTCACGTAGCACCTTGGATTAGATTTTGTCCACAGAGTTGTCAAGGGCTGTCTTAGAATGCACACTGAGATCATCATCTTGGACCAGCTCAGTTTGAATACATGGTATTTGGCTAGGTGGAATTTTTCCACAAGAAAATTTCAGGGGACCTGGTATAATCTTTAAGGTGCAGTCTTCGATGCCCTCTCCAACCAGTGTTTAACCCTCCTTCCTCCAAGCTGTCAAGTCTGCCTCACTGACTTTCCTTATCATAACTCGTGACAATTGCTAGCTTCTGTGTTTGATTAACTTTTATGATGCCTTGTCTAAAGTTTCTATAAAAGTAAGGTGCTAGCTACAGATGGGTAGAACTGTCATCTATCTCCTCCCTAATTATTAAATTCTCTTCATGCCATTGTCATGCGAGAAGACTATTGTCAGGAAGCTGCCTTGAGCAGCAACCTTCTGTGGCAGAAACCACAGAATAACTTTAAGGAAGGTGTCTGAGCAGTGACCTTTTGTAACAGGGACCACAGAATAATTTTTAGAGAGCTGCATGAAGCAGCAACCTTCCATGGTGGGACTATGGAGCAAGCAGCATCCACTGGAGTTTCCTCTTCCGTCTCTGCCCAGTCGCTGCCTTCCCATGGTGCCTTCCTGAAGTAGTTAGCTCTTCCTGTGAGAAGAGCTTCCCTTTAGTGCTTATAATCCTGCCTGTGTAAATATATTTAATAGGTAAATACAAAATTATTTGCATGTTTATTCACTCGTTTTCTGTGTGCTTACCCAACATTTATAGCTCCATGAGAGCAAAACTGTGTAATGACACAGCTGTCTTAGAGCAGAGCATCTGTGTGTCCCCTTTTGCTTTATGCCACATTAACAAAAGTGACAGAACTGGCCACCAGCAGAGGACCTAGAAGAAGAGCAAAGTGGTTTCATGAGTATTACATCAGTAGAGTAAATAAATGTGTCTTGACAAGTACGTTATTAATGTGGCAGTTTCTGAGAATAAATTTTAAACTTTATAACTCTGATTATGAAATTGTCAGTTTCACTTTGAAATTCTAAAAGTTTCCTTTTAAGTATATTACCAGATGTTTATCACATTAAAACTATGATATTTTTCTGATGAAATCATGAATATTTCATTGTAAAATATCACTTATCCCTCATAATTGTTTTTACTGTAGATTGTGCTGTGTTTCACTGCGCTTATTCTGTTACTTTGTAAATCTCTCAACTCTTATCTGTGTGTAGGTGTGTGCATCGTAAGCAGCAGGTACAGTGTCCCCCATTCTAAACAGCTCTTCCTTCAAGTCCCAGTTCGTGTACATTTACCCATGTCCATGTTCATAATACCCTGTCAATTCCTCTTCTTTCTTGTGACTTTCTAAACTCATACATTATTTCCTCCTGTACCGTAGTCTTTAGAAGTTTTTCCAAGAGTGGTAGTGGTAAACTTTCCCATGCTTTGTCTGAAATGTACTTATTTTCTATCACTGATAGTAACCTGGACAGAGAAATCTAAATGTGCAAACCTAGATGTGTTGTGCTTTTCTCTCATGACTTTGAAAATACTATCCTATAGTCTTCGTAATGTGCTGCCAGGCTAGTTTTTATTTCTTTTCTAAATAGTGTCCAGTTTCTATGGATACTTCTAGCCCTTTTCTTTGTCTCTGTTATTCTGTAGTTTCATGATATATCTTTTTGTTTGCTTTTATTTTTTTTGGAGTACTGGGGATTGAACCCAGGGATATTCTACCTCTAAGCCACACTCCCAGCCCTTTTTATGTTTTATTTTGAAATGAGGTCTCAGTAAGTTGCTGAGGATCTCACTAAATTGCTGAAACTGGTCTTGAACCTGCAATCTTCCCATCTCTGCCTCCCAAATACTGGGTGTTACAGGAATGCACCACCACACCCAGCTACATGATCTATCTTAATGTATATTTAATTTTTAACCCTACTCTGGTTGAGCTGCCCTTCCCAGAGTGCTTTATTGTCCTAGGATTTCATGGGGGTGGTAGGTGGGGCGAACTGGGGATTGAACCCAGGGTCATTCTACCTCTGATCTACAACCTCAGCCCTTTTTATGTTTTTGTTTGGAAACAGGGTCTTACTAGGCTACATAGTCTCACTATGTTTCTGAAGCTGGTCTTGAACCTTTGATCCTCTGTGTCAGCCTCTCAAGTTCTGGGATTACAGGCATGCACCACCATGCCTGGCTATAATTTATGTTAATTTTTCCACTTGGAAGTTCCTATATCTTTCCATATATACTTCAATCTCAACCTGATGTGATATTGGGCCTGTGGTTATAACTTCTCTAGATGGACATATATACATATATAACTTCATATATGTTCATATTATAACTTCTCTATATAGTATAGTATAGATATACATTCAGATCTACAGATGGATGGATACATGGTGTTGCCCCTCACAGAATGTCCCTCCCCCATTTTCACAGAGGTCTAGTTCCTCCTTGTCCTCAGATCTCTCTTGCCTACAGAACTGGCTACCTAATACATGGGGCTCACATCAAAGTGAAAATAAAGAGCTCCATGTTAAAATTCGTAAGAATTTTAAGATGTAAAAGCAGAGGAGTAACCATGCAGGCTCTTCTCAGAGTAAGGGCCTCTGCAGTCACACAGGCTTCCCAGAAAGCTTTTTTCCTGGTCACTGACAGAAGGCCCAATGGCCTTTAGTTTTTCTGTAGTACATCACTCTGATATTTTTTGGTCATGGCACTTTTCACTGTCTGAAATCATTTGCTTACTTATTCATTGGCTACCTCTTTGTACCAGAATGCAAATTATGCAAGTGGGGACTTGTGTGTTGTGTGCTGTTGTAGCACTTAGAATGATGCCTGGTTCAATCATTATGTTATAGATAAGCCCATTATTTTCAGCATAACAATCTACTTTAAGTCCAAGAATATTCCAGAATAATTTAGTCTATGCCTATAACCAGAAAATCCTAAACACTTATGTATTTAGTAGGTATAAAGTAATAAACTCATGCTCAAAATTCTAAAAAGATCAGTTCAGAAAAACAATGTTTTTGCTATTGGATACTTGAAGATAATATCTAGGTACAAAAATAAGGCTTTAAATGATTTGTATTTTTATTCATTCCATTACAGAATGATACTTGGTAATGTTGCTTACCAAGAAAAGAGACAAAAGAATAGAGTTGTTTAGATTCCCAAGAACTTACAAAGGCAGATTTTGCTTATTTTGGTGAACAGCAATATTACTTTGTTCTCCCCAGAATTCAGGAAAAGCTTAAAATTCAGCATCTGGACTTAAGCAGGTGATAGTACCTTGAAGATGTCAGTGATGTTGAGATTTTTCATTAACATTTTCTCCTGATGCAGGATTTCACCACACCCTTGATCCAAGGACAGTTCAGGAATGGTCAGATAATTTAGTTCTAAATATCATAGGAAGAAATACATTTGGATTTCATTATTTTCCTTAGGTTTACATAATTTCACAACTTCATCAGAAAGTTGTATTTGCAGGTATATGAATGTGCAAATTTCTTCTAGAATAAAATTACTTTAAATCATTTCTCATTTGTTGATTAATATACATTTTATTAAGGTTAAGTTCATAGCAATTTAGATATAGGTTCATGATATTCCTAATAGTAGCAGCATTGCTACTGATTAAAAATGCAGCAGAACCAGGCATGGTGGTACACGCTTATAATCTCAGTACTTACAAGGCTGAGACAGGATTGCAGGTTCGAGGCTAGTCTCAGCAACTTAGTGAGGTTCTCTGTAACTTATTGAGACCCTGTTTCAAAATAAAATAGGACTGATGGTGGAGCTCAGAAGTAGAATCCCCTCCTGGGTTCCACCCCCCCCCCAAAAAAAGCAGCAACTAATTGCCAGCTCTGTTTCTTTACAAATTTTATTTTCAATTTGTTATAAAGTATATAATGAAAAAAAGTATATAATGATTTTTTAAATTCTGTTCGAGCTATTTGAAATTTTAATGATATGACAGGCAAAGTACAGGGTATCTTAATGAAGTAGTTATTGGTGTTATAGTTGTGACAGTTAATAAAGCCTCAGACCTATGACATGCAAAACTATGTTCTCATCATGATCTTGGAGTCTCATCTAGTCCACCTAGAACCTATCAGTAAGTGTCCTTCTTATTTTTCCCATTTTTTCTTCATAAAAAATGAATATCAATTGCTTTGAATAGTCAGTGTTACCTCTTCAGAATAATAGCCTTTAGCAATAAGGAATTTTCCCTTCTGTTCATTACCAGTCTTTTTACATTTTTTAAAGTTTGTGGTTGTGTTGAAATTACCAGTTTTCTAGTTGTGTTCTCTGGATAAATGAAAAAATATCACAGTTGCAAGTGCCCTTGAAGACTGGCTATTCCTCTACTATTTCTCCTTTATTACACCATGGCTTGCCTTAGTAGACATAAGTTGATTAGGGTCTGATGTCCTAAGGCATCTCCAAGCAGACTAAGGATCTTCTACAACATTGTTTTCCAGAGTGAGTGTGCATGTGCGTGCGTGTGTGTGTGTGTGTGTGTGTGTGTGTGTGTGTGTGTGTGTTTACTGGTAACTGAACCCAGGGGCTATACCCACAGCCCATTTTTGGTTGCTGAGAGTCTCACTAGGTTGCTGGTGATCCTCCTGTCTCAGCCTGCAAAGTTCTGGGATTACAGGTCTGCACCACCGCACCTGGCTTTTCCAGATCTTTTTAGTGATCTGATTTTGCACAAACTAATCAGTTCTGGATTGTAGTTTAGCCTTTTTATTTTAGAGATAAGGAAACTGAATCCCAGATAGTCTAAGTGATATAAGAACTCACAAATATGACAAAAACTTATAAAACCTAGCAGATCTAGGACAAGAAAAATAGGTTTGTTTATTTCCAATATAATCCTTTCATCTAACAGTAGTACAATGGATGTATTTTCCCACTGTGATAATTTTTGTTCCTGTAGAGCCAGGGATCTAACCCAAGGCTTCACGAAGCATGCTAAGCTACCACTGAACTACACCCCCAGCCTATGTAATAATCTTTTTATTCAAGTACTTGATCTTTTAAATAATCCTAAAAATGGAACACTCTCTTATTTTGAATCTTATTTTTGTGCCAAGGAAATTAGTCTAGACCACGAGGCCAGCCATCTTACAAAGATCCTCTCTGGGCACACTTCTCTATTTTGTTTACAGCTGTATATTTTGTGTTTTGTTTTTCCCTTTCCTGTCTACCGTAGCTTCAGTTCTTTCCAGTCACCTTGGAAATAGCTTTGCCAACTTTTATTCAGTATAAGATGCATTCGTATTATCATTCTCAGAAAAAATTTTAGCCACAAATTGTCTTCTGTCTAGCATGTCAGTACCATTTATCTTTTTGCAAAATTGTCAAGGATTTAAAGATTTATTACCACTTTGAGAAGCTCAAACAGTTTTCAATTTGCCTTGGTTTTTTCGTATACCCAAAAGGTTGAGATGGATCCAACCACATATCACAATAAACTTGCATATTTTTTCTTAGCAGGAAATGCTTTTCATGGAAATGTAGAAAAGGGTAGGCATCAATCTTCATTTTGTAATCTGTACGTATCATCTGCTCCACTGCAGATGGGGAGCCATTCTTACTTTAAGGATTCTGACAGGTTACAATTTTTCCTGTTATAAATGCGATTCTCTCTACCAATGAGCTGAAAGTTCTACCAGGTTTCTTCCTGAGGCATGTAAAATCATGATTCAGCCAACCCGTCTCTGTTTCTGGACTTTAGCAATGTGAACTGGTTACTCTGCTTTGTCTGAGGACATACTCTTGTATGAAAAGCCCAACTTTAAAAAGCACTTGGAGCCAGGCGTAGTGGCGCACGCTTGTAATCCCAGCATTTGGGAGGCTGAGACTGGAGGATCCGGGTTCGCGGCCAGCCTCAGCTACCTAGTGAGGCACTCCGCAACTTAGTGAGACCCTGTTTCAAAATAAAGTATAAAAAATAGGGCTGGGGGTATAGCTTGGAGTTCAATCCCCAGTACTGCAACACACACACACACACACACACACACACACACACACACACACACACCACTTGGTTAGCCAGGCATGGTGGCACACCCTTGTAACAAAATCCCAGTACTTGGGAGGCTGAGACAGAAGGATCACAGGTTTTCCGCCAGCCTCAGCTACTTAGTGAGGCCCTCTGCAACTTAGTGAGACCCTATATCATAATGAAGAACAATAAACAGGGCTGGGGGTGTAGCTTGGAGGTAGAATGCCCCAGGGTTCAATTCCCAGTACCACAAAAATAAATAAATAAAATGCACTTGGTTGCTGTATTTCAGTGACAGTCTCCACCTTTCCAGTTGCTATTACACAGACTGATTTGCAGCCTCGATTTTTGCAATCTTTTTGACCCAGCTGCATCTTCTTGTTTTATCTTGAGCTATCATACTTGTTTCCTTTGCTTAGTTTACTCTGCCAGTTTTAATGAAAATGAAGCTTATTTTTACTGTAACTTTGGAGATTACTCTGTGTGGGTCCCTGTAAAAGTGTACTGTGAGACTACTAATGTTCCAAATTGAAGAACAGACCCAATGACTTTCAAGAAGTCCTGCCTTACCCAAAGTGGGACAGGGGGCAAAGATGGTGGAATTAGATGATGTTTGAAAACAAGCAGCACCTTTGTTCATTACCCGGATTTATTTCAGGATAATTTATAAAGTATTTTGAGCTTCATTTAGTGCTAAAGTAATGTGAGACATTTTTGTTTATACTAACAAGTGTCATGAGCAATGTCCTGAATACTCAGCAAAGACTTGGAACAGAGGTAGTCTGTGCCGTGAGTCTGTCCCCTGCCTTCCCATCAGCCAAGGATTTCCTGGGAGGCATCTGCACATGCTGTGCAAGGAGGTAGAACACAGGAGCCAGAGGCCTGCCGAGGAGACAAGCACTTAGTGTAGTTAGAAACAGTGAAAGAGCTCTGCTAGTGCATAATGGTATGTTGAAGTTTTTTTGTGCTTTATTGGTGCATTGTAATTATACACAATTGGTGATAGAAACATACATGCACACAGCACGTGTTATGTGTTTTCCTCCAGGTCCCATCCCTTCCCTCTTCCTATACATAATATTGACATTGATGTTGATAATCCCATATATGAACATAGGATTATTTGAACTATTTCTATCATTAGATCTCCTCTTTCCCCTCCCCATCTCCCTCCCCAAGTCCCCTTCCACTGTTCTGCTAGTGTCTCCTCTAATTTATCTGAAGTCCTCTTTGTTTCCCAGTTTCTCTCTAGCTTCCACATATCTGCGAAAACATAAAACCCTCCACTCTCTGTGACTATCTAATCTCACTTAGCATAATATTCTCTAGTTCCCTCTATTTTCCTGAAAATGACATAATTTTCTTCTTCTTTATGGCTTAGTAAAATTCCATTGTCTGTATATTACCATAATTTCATAATCCAGCCATCTATTGACAGACACCCAGGCTGGTTCCGTAGTTTGACTATTTTGAATTATGGTGCTATAAACATGGATATGCATGTATCGCTATAGTATTATGACTTCAGTTCCTTTGGGAAGATCCCCAGGAGTGGCACAGCTAGGTAGAATATGGTAGAATAAAAGTTTCTTGGAAATCTGTATTTTAATAGGAATTAGTGTCTCCTTTGGCTTTCAGTTGCTTATACAGGTTAATTGATGTTCATTTAATATTCCAGAGTTCTTGTATTAGTAATCTGTGCTATGTAATAAATTAACCCCAAAGTTAACACCTTCAGACAGTAAATATTTATTACCTCACTCAGCTTCTGTGGGTCAGGAAGGCAGGAATAAGTGAGCTGAGAGTCTCTGGTGCAGTATGTCTCCTACAGTTGTAGTCCTCTGAAGGCTCAATAGGAGCTGGAGGATCCACTTCCAAGGTGACTCATTCATGTGCCTGGAAAGTTAATGCTAGCTGTTGTCAAACAGGCCTTCCTTTATCTTCATGTGGAGCCTTCCATGGCGCCTCATAAGCCTCTTCATAATATGGCAACTGGCTTCTCTCAAAGTCAGTGATCCAAGATAAAGATATACAGAAGCCATGATATCTTTTATGAACTAGCTTCATCATCATTCTACAATAAACAGTTGGTTATACAGGCTAACCCTATTCCATGGGTGCTACATAAGGGAATGAATGTTAGGAAGTGGAGCCACTAGGGGACATCTTGAAGGCCAAATCCCACAGCCCTAAAAATCACATTAAAAGTTGTCTTTAACCAAAACAATTGCTTTTCTGTTTATATGGATGGGATAAATTAATTGAATTCAGTATGCATCTGTGTATGCCTATATGTGCATCCTGGAATACAATTAGATTATCTGCTTTATGTTTATCATTCTCACAGATTAAAAAGTTAGCAATATGAGATGACAAAAGGGATGCAGTTGTCTTCATAATCTATGTGAAACTGAAATATTTAGCTACTTTAGAAGAAATGGATTATTAGATTAGCTTCTGATTTTGTATCAAATCATCACTTACATATTATTCTGATATTGCTGTTATTTATGAAAACAAAACCACATTGTGCTAGAAAACTACAATATAAATAAGAAAAACATTGAGCTGAAACAGGAGAATAATACTATAATTAGAGCTTAGGGCTCAAGAAATGCAAGTCAGAAATCCAAAATAAGTTCAGCATGGGCTGAAAATATTAGCATTTTATAGCATACTTAGATAATTATATTGTAAAAATAATACAATTTCTACCATTGTTTACCAGTCAAAGGGCTCAGGAATACTTGTATGTTTGCTTTAAATCACTCAAAGAAATGTGTTGTTTTCGTAGTATCAAAATTTATACTACTAATAAAATGGATAGTTGTTACTATCCATTCCTTTTTATTATTTACCCTAGACAAGTTATCAAATAGCATTTTTTAGGTGAATATGTTTAAAGTTCTTTTAAAATGAGCAAAACACTCTTACATAATGAAGTCAATAATAAAACAAGTCATCTTTCGAATTGCAAATCTGATAATATGTTAGAAGAGGCTGGCCTATAATATGGAGCCCCACTTTTAGAAATATAAGAAATAACTAGATAGGAAGTGTTCATGGTAGCATTGGTATTAAAAATTATGGAAAACTACCCAGCAGGCAAACAGCAAAATCAATGATGTTACATTTTTATTTAATGTTAGCATACATTTTTTATCCTCTGTATCCAAAAGACCAATCCAAACAAAACAGTCATGTAATTTCCCACAGATTTAGCATTTGTACACCACAAGATTGGCAGGGACCTGTGTTTCCTGTTTATTTCCAACAGTCCCCAGGGTTTTACACTTTTCACTTAGCTTCAGCCAGCTTACTATCACCAAGACCCTGTGCCAGCCCATGGGAATGGAGGAAAAGGAAAGGAAATGATCCAGAAGTCTTACATCTTATTTCTGTTTACTCTCCAGTGGCCCAAATTGATACACATTCAGATAAAATTAAAATTTCAGGGCCTACGATTCTGCATTGTATGAATGAATAAAATATAAACATTGCCAAACATAACCTTGAAAACATTCTTAAGTCAAGAAGCCGGTTACAGAAAGCCAAATACTATATTATTTTATTTATACTAAATGTCTATAAATTAAGACCATAGAGACAGAAAGTAGAGTAGTGGTCACCAGGAATTTAGGGAAGAAGGGTTTGGGGAGTGATTGCTAATGGGAATGGGGTTTCTTTTTGGTGTGATGGAAAAGTTCTAAAATTAGATAATGATAGTAGTTATACAATATTCTGTGTCTATTACTTAAAATTACTGAATTGTATACTTCCAAAAAATGAAATGTTAGGGTTGTAAAAGAATAAAAACTCCCCATATATAAAAGGACAACATAGAAACTCTCCTTTCTCACCCCTGGCATGGATGAGGGGAAACTACTCTACCCTAAGAATATAAAAGTAGCCATTATGTGGGTCTCAGCCCAAATCCATGCTAAAATTAATGCTAACATGGTTCTGGTTCTGAGCACTCTCCAGGTATCTAGCAACAGCAAATGTAAATCCTCTCTGGAACCACCAACCTCAGTCCAAGAAAAAATTCCAAAGAAAATGAGCAGCTCACAAAATATACCCTAGGTACCATAAGTGAGACATAGGTAGGAAGAAGTAATGGATCTACAAAAATTACAAGTTATTGAATTTGTTAGACAAATATAAAATCACCATGAGTAAGGTTTTTTTTTATTCTTTCTTTGTGATACTAGGGACTGAACCCAAGGACACTTTGTCAGTAAGCTACATCCCCAGCCCTTTTAATTTTGAAACAGGATCCGTTTATTTTATTTTGAGACAGGGTCTTCTTAAGTTGTCCAGGTTGGCCTCAAACCTGCAATCCTCCTGCTTCAGCTTCCTGAGTTGCTAGGGTTACAGGTGTGCATCACATGTTTAAGATGTTTCTAAAATAAAAGGAATTTTTGGAGATGAGAGCAGGGACTGGGCAGATTTATAATTATGAAATAATTACAAAAGATCTAGAAAATAACTATATGATAAATTAAGTTAAAAACTTTATATTAATTCATCAGCAAACTTGATCTGAAGATGTAGCTCATAGGTAAGCACTTGCCTTAAGCATTTGTGAAGCCTTGAGTTTAATCTGCAGCACTGCAAAAATATAAAATTGAAATTTATCAGCAGATTTGACTCTGTAGAATAAACCAGAAGACAGATATGAAAATATTATCTTGAACAAAATCCAAAGAGACATAAAAGATAAAAATAAAATAAATCAATATAGAAGGGAGGTCAAGATAAAAAGTTTGGTGTACTTCATTCACATCAGAGTTCTAGATGGAGGAAATATAGAGGCTGAGGAAGAGGTAGTGTCTGCCCATAAGAAAACTGAGAACATCCCAGAATTTTAGAATCCATGGCTTTAAGAAGCCCAAAGCAACCTAGGAGTATTAGTAAGGTGACAGTCCACACTGAACTTATTAGAGTGACTCTGCTACACAACAAGGAGAGGACCTCTTAAAAGCAGCAAACAGGGTGACTGAGAGCTTATCTTCAGAAGAGTTATATCCTCACCATGCTGAGATAAATCATCAATTTATAATTCTATGTCCAGTGAAATAATCTTTCTAGTAATTAAAGTGTAGTCTATATGTTTCACACACACACACACACACACACACACACACACACACACACACATACACATCTCTGAATCTCAAAATGAAGCAGATAATGTAGTATTAAGAATGAGGTTTTCTTAGGGATAATAGCAAATTTGGTGGGATTGGTCAGGCAGGTATGCAGTCAGGCAAAAGGATGGTTTTCCTTGCATTTTGGCCATCCTTGTACTATCCTGGGAGTTGCTGGCTCAGAATAGTAACTTAGAAGGACAGATTTACTTTCTAAGTCCTGAAGGACAAAGGAGTAGGTATGAAGTTCAGAGGAGAATAAAGCCAACTCATCATAGAAATAAGGACCAGGCTGAACATTTTGGTTGGCTTCACTCCAAAAGATTCTAAAAAAATGTATACATGGCAGTCATTTCCAAGGACTACCAATGTCCCCTCTAGAAACTAAGATGGAAGTATTATTATTCCCTTCTATCCTTGGGGCTAGCAGAATATATCCAGTTTAATTTTTATTTTTATTTAGGTTTTTTTTTTTGTACTAGAGATTGAACCCAGGGACATTTTACCTCTGAGCAACACCCCAGCCCACTTTTAATTTTTGTTTTGACTCAGGGTGTCACTAGGTTGCTAACAATCTCGTGAAATTGCTGAGACTGGCCTCAAATCTGCATATTCTCTTACCTCAGCCTCCCAAGTACTGGGATTACAGGTATGCATCACCCACAGCCAGCTGCACTTCATTAATAGGAAAAATAACTCCTGTTTTTTGTTGTGGTGGTGGTGGTGTGTGTATGTGGTAGTAGGGCTTGAACCCAGAGATGATCTACCTCTGACCTACAGCCCAGCTATTTTTTGTTTTTTTTCTTCAAATCTTTGATCCTACTGTCTCAACCTTCCAACTGCTGGGATTACAGGCATGCACCACCATGCCCAGCTACTCCTGTTGTTTTAATAATAATTTCATTACATAAATGAAGATACCATATCTCAGGGAGTTTAACTTAAGGCCATTGGTGAAGTAGTAAGTAGTTGAGTAAGAATTCAGATTGAGGCTGTCACACCTCAATGCTGGTGTATTAACCTCTGTACAAAACTGGCAATATGCCCAAATCATCTCCATTTCCTCTGTAGCTTTTAACTAGATTGAGTCACACCTCCTACATGGATCAGAGGATTACCCTAATATCTTGCTAGATTATATTGATTTACTATATTACAGGGCTTCAATTTTCTTTAGAAAATTTCATAAAATTTTAACTAGGACTAATTTGATTCATGTATAAATTTTCTGGCTATCATGAGCAGTAATGCCAAGAACAAGGACAAGTAGACAACAAATGAGCTCAGAATAAGCCATTTATTAAAATATCAATTCAATCAGTAGTATCTGACATGCAAAATAGTCTTATTGCACCTACTAATAAAGAATTCAGATATTTAACCCCTTGAGTAAGGATGGCACAAAGAATTGATTCACTCAACAAGGCTGCGTTTTTGAGCCTTAAAGTTCTGTCTGAAGTGTCCCCATTTCCTAAAATCTCATGTCTGGGTTTTTTCTCTTATGGTTAGGGAAGCCAGATTGATATCCATTTCAAGATTTTGTGTTCTCTCTATATATGCCAGTCTGCTTAGAATATATATTTCAGATGGTCGGGAACCCAGCTTCCCTTATACAGAAAATACTGTCGGTCCCAGAGAGCTTTCTTAGAAAACTGGTATCCAAGGTAAAACACAAGGGTTTCTCAATAAAAAAAACTGTCCGTTATTTTTTTTTTTTAATTTAGTGTGTGTGTTTGTGTTTATGTGTGTGTTATTAATATTGAACTCAGGGGCATTCTACCTCTGAGCTATACTCACATCCCTTTTTATTTTTTATTTTGAAACAGGATCTTGCTAGGTTGCTCAGGGCCCTGCTAAATTGCTAAGGCTGGACTAGTACCTGTGATCCTCCTGTCTCAGCCTCCCAAGTATTGAGATTATTTGCATGTGCTACCATGTCCAACTCGTCCCTTGCTTTACAATAAAAGCATATTATGACTTCCTTAAACTAGTTTATGCTTTCCTCTAAGATGTTGTCTTTGTCTCCTTAGCCCTTGGACTTATTTCTAGGCACAGTTCCAGAACTGTGGTTGCCTTGACCCCACAGAGTCCAAGCTTCATCCAGTATTCAAGCTTCATCCAGTATTCACAAAACATCCATACGCAATTTTGCCTTCTGCTTATTCAATATTGCTCAGGACAGTCCCCAGTACCAGAGTTAGAGCTTATCTCCTAGACACCTCCACAAATGCAGGCAAATGTGCTAAATCCCTACTTTCAAAGTATGTCCAGGTCCTTGCATAAGCCCCACTCACTTTGCCCATTACTATGAAATGCTTTCCTTTCTAAGGAAAAATACCACAGATCTACAGATCTCTACTTTTTTTTTTTTTTCGGTACTGGGGATTGAACTCAGAAGCATTCTACCTCTGAGCTATACCCCCAGTCCTATTTTTTTATTCTTTATTTTGAAACAGGGTCTCACTAAGTTGCGGAGTGCCTCTTTAAGTAGCTGAGGCTGGCCACGAACCCAGATCTTCCAGTTTCAGCCTCCCAAATGCTGGGATTATAAGCGTGCATCACCACGCCCGGCTCACAGATCTTTACTAATAGCTCTGTTTTCTTGTACTCCTGAGTACATGTGTGTTGGGAAATAAAAATCTCCCCCTCTCACCTTTTTGGCTCTGTTAATAATTTTACTTGCCACAGAATTTGTAGTCAGTGATTATTGAATGATGAAAATAATGAATATTTAAATTCATTTATCCTAATTTTTATTCTGACATCTAGAGTACGATAGGTAATTATCTGTTGAAATGATAAATTTATTAATCAAAAGAGTGATTACTATGCATGTGTATGTACATGTGCACACAGACACAGTATCAGGGATTGAGCCCATGGATGTTCAACCTTTTAATTTTTTTTATTTGTTTTGAGACAGGGTCTCCTAAGCTGTTGAGAGTCTAAGTTTCTGAGGCTGCCCCCAAACATGCAATCTCCCGGTGTTCATGGGCCACCATGCCCAACTGAAGTTACTACTTTTAAATATCTGCTCTGGACTATCAAAATATAAAAAAATTATACCAAGAAGAAAGGATAAGTTGCATTACTAATTCATTCTATTCTATATAAAATTGCTTTAGAAATAACCTTAGAATGTGAGGGAGTATTTTATTATTATATCATACAAAATGATTTGATTAATTCACTTAACATACTTAACAAATATATATTGAACCCCAAATGTGTTCATTGTTTTATTACATAACATTACTTGTCATTATACCTGCCCCTGGGGCACACTGGTGATGAAATGAGAGAGCAGAGAACTTCCAAGCCCAGACTGTACAGGGGCCTCACCAAATGTGATCGATGGGAGGATGGGTGGGATAGTAAGTGTGATATGATTTACTTTGCTCAGTTATCGGGAACACATTAGAAGGAAGAAAAGAGTGGATTTTAATAGATCTGATTAGCTATTCATTTACCCAAATAGAAGGAAAACCACTTTTGATTTAGAAAGACTGAGATAGATAGATCTCAGTTTCATAGTCTTTCATTGCTGATAATCAATAAGATGTTTCATAATTTTTATACAAATCAGAAAATGAGAAAAAGGCAGTTGTAGTTAAAATATTCTGTGAAGCTATTATATTTTCACTTTAGTAGTAATTTTAGATGAAATGACGTGAAACCGCCTTACAGTTTAGTTTCATCATTTCTTTATCTCATTACTTCAAAATTCTTATATCAGTAACTGATGGCACAGTTTGTTTAAATAATTGCTGAAACTGTCTAGATGTATTCTCATGCTGTAAACAAAGTCTAGGGAAATGCCTTATTGAGTTTTTTAGTCACTGATATATCAGAGAAATTCATTATGTAGTTCCATGTTTTAGAGTATGTATTAAAAAATTCCTAAACTCTGCCTTCTTTATTGCGTTAGAATCCTGTGCTCCTTGTAGTGCATTTGTAGTGTAATCTAGTTATTAAGATCGTTATGTGATATTTTAACTTCCACCTCATACAAGCATCCTTTCTGTTCTAATTATTGTTTTGTGCTTTAGGGCAAAATGGATATCAAGTCAAAAGAGATGTAGAGGACACAGAGACCCAAATCTGCCCAAGATGCTGCTATTTGAATTCCTGATGCTCTTTGAGAAGTGTTTTATTCTGCTCCTGTTTGGATAGAGATTTCAGTGGCCACCTTCCTGTTGATGTTAGGAAGAATACCAACTTAAGGGAGATTTCATGTCATTTTCATCTGATCTCTTTTCCTATTTAAATTCTATGCAAAGTGAAGCACCTCAACAAAGGTTTCCATATATACCTGACCTGGAAGAACGATTACATTGAAGGAGCAGGAAACAGAGTAGAGTGGGTTTCAGACACTACCACTACTGTGTAATTTGGGGAATGTCATTATATTTTAAAAAGACTTGTCTCATACACAGAATGAGAGCAATGATGCTGTTGCTTTGAAATATGATGGGAATTAAAGGAGTTTATATAAACTATTCATCTATAGTAAGGCTCTATACAAATATTCATCAATTCTATCAAGTGAGGGTTTACATGTACTCGAGGACATGTCTGTTCAGAGCACAGCTTTCATGAGGAGGCCAAAAATGTCACCTGATGGAAAACAGCTGTAGAATAGATTAAAAATAATTTTTAAAAAATGAAAGAAAAAAAGTATATCATTGTTTGCATCAAGACATCTCACAGTGATAAATCAGCCTACATTCATTCCCCTGTACCTGCAAAGAAAAACAAGTCAGGGGTCCTGTGTAGGCAGGCACTCAAGTAACAGAAATAAAATCAGAGTACTGGTGTGGCTTGAATTGTTTCAGGCTTGATATGGTACGGATGGGTTATGCAGTGCTTGTGGTACAGAGAAGTGCTGCTCCTTACACTGCCAATGATAAGTTAAATAGAGGAAGGTTGCTTAGAATTTAAGAATTTTGAAAGCAATCATCTTTTGTCTTTGATGCTTATAGAGAAGAAATTGGTGTTGGAAAACTAAGATTGGTTTAACAGGAACTGATAAAAAATTTTATTCGGCAAACATTTATTGAGCAATTGACAGGGTGTCAAGTGTTAGGCTAAGTATTGGCCTATGAAACCTAGGGAGGGAAGAAGAAAGATAACAGGTATTGTGTCCTTACTGGACTTTATTATCAGAGGTGATAAAACTTACAAGTAATCAGAAGAGCAAAAGAAGAGTCACGTATTCTCAGATGTCCTCTGCTATAGCTCTCTCTGGTTTTCATTTGATGACCTTTATCTAATTAAACCCATTTTATTTCTCATCGTTCTTAAAGCCCATGATTCTGAGTTAGTTGTAGTTATTATTTGAAGGGCTGTGGGGGATTGAACCTAGGGCTTTGTGCATGCTAAGCACACATGCTATCATGGAGCTATCCCCCAGCCCCATAATTATTTTGATTAGCCTATCTCCTCATCTCCATTGAGTTTGGTCTGTACTCTGCTTTTCACCTTGAGTCCCTCATATCATTATCTGATGATGATTGCAAGAAACAAAAAGATGGAATAAGGAAGGACAACCAGAAGTAGCATGAACAAACAAGACTGATTTTCCTGAGTGACAGAAATTAGCTTGTGAATATGATTCCCAAGGACATTCCAGAAAATCTGAGTAGTATAGCACAGCAGAGTTGGAATAAGTACAGCACCTCTCAGAACAGCAGTGTGGAAGAAAGCAATCTTCATAGTGTATTTATAATATCATAGGATGCAAAAACTCTGTTGCAGGAATGCAGTGTTCTTATGGCCAAATCACATTTCTTTACAAAAGGAGATTATACCAACCTAAATTGTTGCCAGAATTAAGGACTATACCAGTGTCACTTTGGCTTTAGATATTATTATTTTAATTTGCTTTGTCTACCCATATTCTGTTCCTTTTTTATATTTAGGGTAGATAAGCTAGCCAGCTTCCTAATAAAGGATTTTGATGTCATGATTTATATATAACTTCATTAAATCAGGAGAAATCAGCTTTTTGCTTCAAATTTCTGATGCTTTTGAACTTTACCCATGTGTATGATTTAACTGCCTCAATAATTTTAAGGATTTTCTTTTTATCAGAAACTGAAAGTAGCCAGGTGTGGTGGCACATGCTTGTAATCCCAGTACTTGGGAGGCTGGAACAGGAGTATCACAGGTTCTCAGCCAGCCTCAGCTACATTAGTGAGGCCCCCTGCAACTTTGTGAGATCTTGTTTCAAAATAAAAAATAGGGTTAGGGGTTTAGCTCAGTGGTAGAATGTCCCTGGGTTCAATCCCCAGTACTGGAAAAAAAGAAAGAAAGAAAGAAAGAAACTAAAAGTAATTATCAAACAAAAAAAATTTATATTTTCAATTTGCTGTTAATCCTCTGAAAAAAAAATGGGGGGAAATAAGGCAAAACAACAGGAAACCACCCAAGGCCAAGCTCTCCAACATGGTCTGCATGTTACAAGCTAGAGCATCATCATATTTTTCTTCAATAACTCAATTGCTGAAATGGTACTAGTTTGAATTTTCATGTTAGGTTATTAAAGAGGGACTGTGTCTACTACATAATAGTCAAAACTGTCTGGGAAGTAATAAATCAAGTTTGTAATAAGTTTTCCTAGTTGATGTGATGGGATGCCCAAAAGTTATAATTCTTTTTTTTTTGTTTGTTTGTTTGTGATGCTGGGGATTGAACCCAGGGGCATTCTACCTCTGAGCTACCCCCCACCCCAGCCCTGTTTTTTATTCTTTATTTTGAAACGGGGTCTCACTGAGTTGCAGAGGGCATTATGAAGTAGCTGGGGCTGTCCACCAAACTGTGATCTTCCTGTCTCAGCCTCCCAAGTAACTGGGATTACAAGCATGTGCCACCATGCCCAGCCAAAAGTTATAATTTCTTAGGGCTTGGATTGTTTGTAATAATCTACATTATCCTACTACTGTTTTTGGTATTTCCTGTCTTTATTTCTCTTCAAATAAGAGTAAAGGTGTCCTTTCCTGTCTTTTTCTAACTACCACTCCATTAGCATTTTCAAATTCTAGCTGTGCAATCTGATCATAAATTCCCATAGATAAAGAGCTATTAGAGTTAACCCTTGGGATAGCTAATTGGTTTTGAAGTGATGGCTCGGTAATCTTGTCCTTAGAAATCATAGTGTTGAATCGAGAACTGAATGGGAAATTCGGCTTCGCTCACAGTCTTCAGTAATCAATTAACAAGTAAAGTATGTGTCATCAACCCAGTAGAATGGAAGATGCCTCACACAAACCATGGTCAAGCCAATAATTAGGGGCTGGGATGTATCTCAGTGGTAGAGCACTTGCCTAGCAAGTGTGAAACTGGGTTCAATCCCCGACATTAGAAAGAAAAAAAAGAATGCTTCCTCCCATAGTAAGTCTTTCCTTTTCCAAAATCCTATTCCTTTTGCAAGGGGGACAAAGTTCTGTGTGTTTACCAATGATTAAGTATACAAAGATAAAACTTGAAGTTCTGCATCTCAAATACACGTTGTATTTCTTTTCTCTCCCTGCCATATATAAATATATTGTGGTTAAGTAATTTTGTTACAGTGAATAAAAGGGTATTACAAAAAGCATGTGCTGTATAGGAAGCAAGGAGTGTTAGCACTTAAGGTTAATTGCAGCAAAAGCAGTTGCATATTTGCACTTTGTTACTTTAGTTATTTCTTTGGTTTTAAGTCATTCAGGTCTGATGGAGAGGTAACTAACACACACACACACACACACACACACACACACACACACCAGTGAATGAATGAATGAATGAATGAATGAATGAATGGGCAGAAGTATCTCTACATATGAATTGGCTTATGTATTGTGGTGAGTGTTAATTTCTAGATATGTTACATAAAGAAGCATTAAGACATCATTATGGACCTCATCAAGATGAAATAGCATGAAATCTTAATGCAGTCCAAAAGCATGGTTCCATAACTTTGGCCAACTGATAACAAACAGTTGTTGAAGAAGTTAGTGGGGCTAGAAACTGAGATGGTAAGAATGCAGACAAGCAAGGAGGGATGGATTCTAGAGGCCAATGAAGATGGTCTAAGTTGAGTCATTAAGTACGTAAATACTGACAGGTGTTTAGAATCTAATTAATTGTGATTTTAGTATAGTGCAAATTATTAGAAATGAGATAAAGTAGTTATGACCAGAGAAGGAATACTTTTATGAGTACTTTTAGGAATAGTTTTATGTCTTGAAGTAAGATATTAGCTCCAAACCCAGCAAACTATAAAATGCTTTCTTTGTACTTTGAATATAAATAGAAAACTATAAGATTAACAGAGGTAGAAGTAGAGTTTAAATCAATGATAGGAGATAAGGGTTTTTTGGTTTGGGGGTTTTTTTGTTTGTTTTTTTGGCTTCTTTTTTTTTTTTTTTTTTTTTAAGCTAGTAGTATCTTTAGGAGCCATAAAGGTAAAAAAGTTAAACTTTATGATCAACCTAAACCAAGGACATCTGCTTCACTATAGAACAGGGGAACAAAATCATCAGGAATAACTAAGAGAAAAGCAGGAACACAAAAGCAGGAAGTAGATGGGTATTTGGAATACGATATAATGGAATTCTTAACCTGGCAGGGGAGATACTATAATCACAAAGGTAGTTTTGCTTGGGTGAGTCTCATCCATTGCATTCCACATGTGCTGCTCCTTCAGTTTCCCCAAATATAAAGAACTTGATTGCATAATCTGTGGTAGTGAGGAACTGCATTTGCATTTTCCCCTGTTTTTAATAATAAAAATATGTAATCTCAGTACTTAGGAGGCTGAGACAGGAGGATCACATGTTTGAGAATAGTCTCAGCAACTTACACTGTTTCCAAATAAAAAATAAAATAGGGCTGGGAGTATACTTCAGAGGTACAAGGCCCCTGGATTCAATTCCCAGTAACACACACACACACACACACACACACACACACACACACACACACACGGTATAATCAGTGTTCCTGTTCTGTTTGCTTCCCTCATCTGCCTGTCACCCCTTTACACATGACTCTTGTAATCCTTAAGATAGGCTATAAGTTTTTCACAGATGAAAAAACTCTGGTTCTAAAATTTGGACCTTGTCCTGACTGCATATACACTGGTCCTTCCACCACTACCTACAGTGGTCTTGAAGGGTTACTGCAGCTTCCAATGACTATTGGAAATCAGGTCTAATTTATAGGAGATGGGTAAGAAACATTTTATTTTTTGTGTATTGCGCTTAAATTATGTTTAAAATGTTGTCTCTGAATGCAACTATGTAATACTATATATTTAATACTTAATTTTTTTCAAGAAAACCATTTTGGATTTTTTTTAAGACATTAAGAGATTTCCAAATACATCCAATTATAATCACACTAGTTTCTGAACTGTATGGAACACCACTAAATTAATACTGATATTGCATTGTTTTTCAGGTGTGAAAATGAAACCAAATTCAAAACAGAAGAAGTATTTTGGGCTTACAATTTCTGTCCTACTCCATACTCTTGGACTGCACTTTTGGGCCTTATTTTATATCTTGTTTTCTTTGCACCCGGTAAGCAAAGGCTTTGTTGTTGTTATTGTTGTGTTTAATCATCTCCTTTTAGAAGAGACAAGTTACTGGTTTTTTTCCAAATTCTTTACATGATACTTTACTAAAGTTTTTACTTGTTTATTTTTCAGGAATGGGACCAATGCCTTGGACTGTGAATTCTGAAATCTATCCCCTCTGGGCAAGAAGCACAGGAAATGCATGCTCATCTGGAATAAACTGGATTTTCAATGTTCTGGTTTCACTGACGTTTTTACATACTGCAGAATATCTTACATACTATGGTAAGAGCATATTTTTTCCAACATAGTTTTAGTTTTATTTTTAGGTATGCTATGATTTATGACTGAGAGAGTATGGGGTTATAGTTTTGCTATCACGAATATCTCTGTGGCGTCCCTATTCTCCAAGGTCTGAGGAAAGCTAAAAGGAATTCTTTCCTAAGCAGCATTGCCTATGCCTACTGTCTTAGAGCTTATGGTCATCCCCACCCACTCTCATTGCTCCAAAAATCTCCCAGCTACCTCCCTAGTTGGAAATCTTCACGGTGGTGTAGCTTTTATTTTTAACAAAGAAACATAAACAACAAAATGGTAGAAAGATAAAGGCAGGGCCAAGGAGATGTCCTGTGAGAGGGGTAGAGCCAAGTCCAAGAGCAGATGAGTGTAGGGCTAAAAAGAGTCTACCCAATACTAAAAGATATGCTGTCCTGTGAGTCAGGTCTTCCCCTGTACCTTCTGTGCTGTTCAGGCCAAGGCCTGTGCATTTCAGGGTCCTTGGAGATCAGTACTTATTATTTCCAAAACAGTAAATGTGATAAAAGTGTTCAGTGAAAAATGTGTGCAGACCATAATTCAAAGAAAACAATATTGGGAAATAGCTGGGTTAGAAAAAATATTTGGGAAGCTATTTCAGATCCATTTTTCCTGACATGAAAAGACCTTATATTCTTTTTGGAAAGAAGATTTCTGCCTTGTCCCCATGATTTTGTAGGTTGTGATAAGATTCTAAAATGTAAAGTGTATTCAGGGCACAGTGGCACACACCTGTACTTGGGAGCTGGTACAGGAGGATTGTAGGCTCAAGGCCAGAGTATGGTAACTCAGTAAGACCTTTGGAGGTAGAACGTCCACCTCTAAGAAAACCTCTAAATCCCTTCCCCAACCCAGTCCATGCTCTGGTGCTTATAATTCATTTTATCAGCACAGGTTTACCTGCTTCCCCCTCAAACATTAGACCCTAAGTCCCTAATAGATAAATAAGATGAAACATTACATAAATGTATTCCCCCTCTCTTCTGAGCTATTTTTAATGAATATTACTTATCTAATGCTTTTATTATCTTTATTATCTTTTTAAAACTCTTCTCTCCCAATCACCACTTAGAATATTTAGATATATCTGTTTTCTTGGAAAGGAAATTCACTGGCATTTTAAACGGGATATATATTAAGAATATTCAGCTTTATCTCATTTGACAATTAAAAATTTTTACATAGACTCATGAACTTATCTTCCTGACATAATTATGAGTACAACAAAATTTATTTTTATTTGCTGATTCTTCAGAATACTTAAACATTTTCCTGAAAAAGCATTTTTTTTATAGAAACTCATGGTCCAAATAATAGTCTTTGATATCTTTGGATATCAAAGTTGCTCTTTATTGAATTTATACTGCCAGAAAAATATACATCATGAGTGAAATTTAAGCCAGGCATGGAGATGCAGGCCTCTAATCCTAGTGCATGGGAGGCTGAGATAGGAGGATCACAGATTTGAGGCCAGTGTGCAGTAATTTAGTAAGACCCTCTCAAAATTAAAGGGGTTGGGGCTATAGCTCAAAGGTAGAATACACCTGGGTTCAATCCCCAGTACCCACCCCAAAGTGAAATTTAAGTGGAAAATAAGCAGACTTTTTTCAAATATAGCAAGTTAGAAGCTCTTAGCTTTGCATGTCAGCACACTTGTCCATTCAAACTATTACTCTCTAATAGTAGAAATACATTTCAGTTCAGAGTAGTTTGTTTCCCTTTTTTGTGTGACATTTTAATCAACATGTTGGTTTATGTAAGCTATGTGCTTATTTTTCTGATTTAGCAAGTATATATCTCATATTAGTCAGCTTTTTGTTGCTATGACAGATACCTGAGGGGGAAAAGAAAACTTAGAGGAGGAAAGGTTGATTTTGACTCACAGTTTCAGTCCATGATTGGCGGGCTGCATTACTCTGGGCCTTAGGTGAGGCAAAGGGAAACTGCTTAGCTCAAAGCACCCAGGAAGCACAGAGTGAAAAACGGGGCCAGGTTACTTCCAGGAAATGTCCTCAGTGACCTAGTTTCCTCCAAACCACGCTACACCCACCTACAGTTTTTACCACCGCCCAGTAGTCTATTCAAATTAATCTATCAAGTAGATTAATCCATTGATGAGGTGAGGGCCCTCCCCAGTCATTTCCTAAAAGGCACACCTCTGAGAATTGCTACATTGGAGACCAAGCATTCAACACCTAAGCCTTTGGGGGACATTCCAGATCCAGAACATAACATATTCTATTGGTACATTTTTCTGGAAATATACGTATCTTCTTTTGTTTCCTTCTCTTTTTATTGTTTCATAAGATCTAAAATTTTGATTCCTTCCTAAACTGTACTGCATGGACAGGCTTGCCTTGTTGGTCATTCAATAATGTTCATTACTAAAAATGACCATAAAAATATCACCAGTGTACTACTTTACATATAGCACCTGTGGCTAAATAGCTGCCTTGGAGGAAATTATATCAATGTTCCTGACTTGAGGTACTAAAATTTAATCAAAGGAGGTCTTTGACCCATCCATTTGTATAATTCTATTAAATATTTTTTAATCTAGAATTTAATATAGGACTCTAGTAAAACTTATTTCATTCAGAATAATGCTGAGGACTGTCTGTGTTATTTAATAATCCTGTGACAGACTTGCTATAACCTTTTTTTTACAATTTTTATTCTAAAGAGGAATCATTGAGAAATTGAGTTTTATTATTGATCTGACCATGACAAGGAGCGGCCTAATCCTCTGTGGCTTGACCACAGGTCTCACCAAGGGAACCCAAACTTATTATATAGTTTGCTTACTTTAGATTCTTGAGGTTTTATTAATCTCTTATTTTAGAATGTCCTTCATTTATTTGGCTTTGGGAATCTGGGTTACAAGTAAAAAGTCTATCATCTTTTAAAAATCATACTAATCCACCTAACTTTTTAACTATAAGAGTTTAGCACTAACAAATTTTTTTAATTATGCCAAGGTTCCAAAAGTAATAAAGGGAAAATATATATTTTATAAAGCCAAACTTAATATATAGTGTTTTATATTATTTAAAATTTGCTTTGTTGTGGATGTTGTAGTTTAACAGTCTGGTTTAATCTAAAACATTTTACTCTCTGCTCTTGCTTTTCTATGTCATCATCATGATTATCATCCTTTCTTTGTCCCTCATCACTAGAAATTCTAGAAGTTCCTATCTCATTTTGCTTAACTGTCTTCAAAACACAGGACTTCATTTCAAGAGATATATACTTTTATTGGTGCATTGTAATTACACATCATAGTGAGGCTCAATGTGATAGAAACATACATGCACACAGTACTGGGTGTGATTCTGTCTGGATCCCACCACACTCATGCATCCCTCCCTACCCTGGCCACCATGTTTGTGAGATTGGTAGATACCTTCATATATGGATATGGCATTATTTGAACTGTTTCCTTCATCTTTGACTTTGGTTCTGGAAAGCAAGAAATAAACATCCCCTTAACCTCAAAGTACCTCTCATCTTAGTAGACAAGACATATTCATTTACTTAATTATTACTTTTTGGTTATTATGATATAATACTTTTTACAGAGTGCTGGGAAAGTACATGGAAAAGAATAATTCCCCCTAGTCAAGGAGGTGAGGAAAGGGTCCAAAGCAGAACTTACATCCAAACCTTGTCTATTATTATTCTTTAATTTGGCATTAAATTATTTGAGCTTTGAAAGATAAATTGCATTATATTCACAAGGTTAGAATAGTTTGAGTAAATCAGGATGGCAAGTAGTGTTTTGGTCCCATTTCATGCCATAGTTAAGCATGACTGACTAAGGGGGGAAAAGTCATACCAAGTACTCTTTCCAACTTAAGCCTATACATAATATATATTCATCTACATTTACCCTTGCAGGAGCTTTCTTCCTCTATGCTGGATTTGCAGCCGTGGGACTTCTTTTCATCTATGGCTGTCTTCCTGAGACCAAAGGGAAAAAATTAGAGGAAATTGAGTCACTCTTTGACAACAGGCTATGTACATGTGGCACTACTGATTCTGATGAAGGGAGATATATTGAATACATCCGGGTGAAGGGAAGTAACTATCATCTTTCTGACAATGATGCTTCTGATGTTGAATAATTTTCAGCTGCTGATATATTTAGTTACTTAAACAAATGTGGAGGAGAAGAACAGCGATTGGTGACCTCACTGCCCTGCTTTTAATCTGGTTCTTTCCAGTCTCATTCAGAATGACTTCATGTTCTAGAATACTTGATTAGGAGGAAGATACAACCTTGATGACATTTTTTTCATAATCAAAAATATAAAGAAAAAGGATATTTATAGACATTTTAATTTGATAATTCTTAAAATGTGTATAATTCCTAAGATAGTCTAAAATGAATATTGTACCCAGTGACTTCAGTGATACCCTTTTTTCCTAAGACCATATACAATTATTAGTTGCAGTAGAGTCAGTGCTAATCTAGCCAAATTACATATGTACATTTATAAAGGATTCTGTGAGATGGTCCAATGGTATTTTATGTCAAAACGTGGCCTACTGACCCTAAATTTATGGGTAGTGGCTTATCTGTGATCAGCTCTTAGAAAGTAAATTCCATTTAAGTTTTCATCACCAAATTCAAAAGTATGTCCTATGAGGCAACAGATGTCCTTATCTTCTCTGGACCACATTTTGGTTTCTCTTTCCAATTCAGATATTGAAAGTTCTTCCAAGACTGACTCTATAGAACATCTTTTGAACATTATCAAAAGCAGGTCTTTTAGGAGTTATTTTCACATTTTTTTTCATCAGTGAGAAGTATATTTGCACAAATAAGCTAGCAAGTTTTGATAAGTATATTTTATTGTCAAAGAAAGAAAAGATTTTTATAGATCCCTAATTCATTTAGGAATGCAACTGTAAATGCAAAATAGTGCCAGATTTTTAACTGTATTTCAGGGTCAGTTTTCATGCCAAATCCACCACATCTTTGCACATTGGTTCTGAAGTCTTACTCTTTTGTGCCTTCATTGGTGTTACATAAATAGCTGCTAGCTGACTATTTTCCCCTTTCTTTTAATCAAACAGTAATTTCTAAATAAAAGGGGGGGGGGAAACCAGTGGCAGAAATAGTCCTGCTGTTATTGATGTCTGTTTAATTAAAATCATGGGACTTATTTCTCTTAACTCTTCCTAAGAAAACTGTTATGCTTTATTATTTAATTGTATTTGTCTTCTTTTTTACTCTAAGAGCATGAACTAGTTTTTATTTTGCATTATCTTTTTTTCCCTTTTCTCATTTTCTCTGAAAGTTTACAAAAAATACCAAGATACAGACTTCTTTGTGTGTTTTCTTTTTCTTGTGCTGGGTTTGATTTTCATTCATCTGAAAATTAAGATTTTTTTTTGTTGTTGTTGTTGTTGTTGGAATAGATTAGTGGGTCCAATATTATCACATACTCCCTCAAAGTGTTCATTAATCACTGAACTATTAATTCTTGACCTTCTGTTAGGAATTATATAATACATACAGAATTACTTGCTAATTCCAATAAAAATATAAGTGAATCCCTTGTGGTAAGTTAACAATTCATCAAAGTGATGCATCTATTTTAACACTACATCTAAAAAGGTACTATATTTTGGAGTGAAAAGATGTCTACTGATAAGTTCAAAGTATTTTTGCCAGTCTCCATGATGTTTTGTTCTTTTAAAGTTTGGCTTATTCCTATCACAATTGTCAAAGTGAGAATTTAGGTGAGAAAGTTCATTCTTTAAGTCACCAGTAATTATACAGGCACTTTAGTGCCCCCAAAAAATCACTCCACAACAAAAAAGTTTTCTCTGTTGGGTCATTTTATGTTATTAAAAATGTGGCATTTTAAAGGGTAGTTTTTCCTTGAATTAGGTGCTTTGACAACTGATTTCTAAGGGGATATTAATGTTGATTTTTTCCCCAGAAAAGCAGGTATGATATAATAGGGGAACATTTTATTGATATTTCTTATCCCATAAGAAATGTATCTATATTTTACACAGGTAAAATGAAAATAAACTATTATGTGGTACAATCAGAGTATTTCGGGGAACTGAGTGTGGTGGTACACGCCTGTAATCCTAGTATTTGGGAAGCTGAGACAGAAGGATGACAGGTTCAAGTCTACTCTCAGCAATTCAGCGAGGTCCCTCAGCAACTTAGCAAAACTCTGTTTCAAAACAAAAAAATAAAATAGGGCTGGGGGTATAACTCAAAGGTAAAATACCTCTGGGTTCAACCTTCAGTACCAAAAAAAAAAAAAAAACAGAATATTATGGGAAGAAAAATATTTAGACCAGTAAAGTGGTCTCTTTAAAATTTTATTTTTCTGATTTATTAAAATAATTGCCTCGATTTTTCTCTTAATTATATATATACCCTTAACTATATATACTCAGCTGGCCTGATGCACAGTAACTTTATTAAAGGAGCAACTGGACTCTTATTATCTTTTGGCCTGTTCTCCCTTATAAGAAAATGATGTTTTCAGCTTTATATCCATAAATATACATAACAGGGAAATTAGCAACAGTTCTCCTGCCCTGCTCCCTCAGCACCTTCTTTTAAGAACTATTTATTATTTATAGTGATAGTAATATTCCATATCTTTGAAGTACATGACAGAGAGGCACAGTATAAGAATTATTTATAACTATTTAAAAACTAGTACTTGAAAAGGAACCTTATACAGTTAGGGTTGTTATTTTTAGATTTGGTGAACTTTTATAGTACATTAAAAATTAAGATATTTGAACTTTACAGGTTTTTTTAAAATATTATATACCTTTTAAGTTCTCAGTGGCTTTGACTACCAATACTTATGAAAACATCACATCTGAAATTCAAGTATATTTTGTAGAACAATTTATATGTGGTGCAATTTGACCTACCATATTAAAACAAATGTAGCAGTACCCACTTGTGACCCCAGCTACATGGGAAGCTACAAGGAGGATCACAAATTCCAGGCCAGCCTGGACAACTTAATGAGACCCTGTCTCAGAATAAACAATAAAAAAGGATGTAGGGTTCAATCCCTACTACTGCAACAACAAAAAACCCAGATTGGGCATTGTGCTTTCCATTAAAATTGCAGGTTTTCTTCTAAATATGCTGAAAATTCAATAATAGAGGTATACTATGTTTTAAGAAGATATAGGAAAGGTCATAATCTAATGAGGCTTAGGTAGATTGCTGATCTGCACTAGAATTAAGAAAATGTTTTGTCCACACAGGGGTGAATGTGATGTCAAAACGATGTGATGTTAATATTTTTCTTCAATGTAAACATTCCTAATTTTTGTTGCTGTACCAAACTTGGTCAATTATCTCAACATAATTATTTTTAGTGTATATGTAGATCTAAATAAAAGATGTTTCCATTTGAAATTTTGTCCCAATCAGATGCAGTAGTATGTTCCCTGACAGAAAACACTATAAAAAATACAAAATTCACTCTAAAATGAGAGATCAGTTCAAGCAAGAAATTTATAAATTTTTTACTGTAACTTCAATATCTGTTAGACAAGGAAAGAAGGACGAGGAAAAATAAAAGTTGGCAACTTACTCATTTCAATAGCAAAGTAGAGTTGAGATGTATTATAATCATAGATCCTGGGGGTAAGGGAATAATAGTTTAGAAATACCATCCCTATGTTATCATAAAGTTTTACCAGGTAATTACACATCATTACCAGGTAAATACAAATCATTAATACTGATACAGCGGGAGGATGGATGATTGTTGTGATTTGAATATTATCCATACAGTAAGAAAAATAACAATGTTATATTTTATTTTTACTATTTTCCAGGTTATCAAATTATACTAAGTACCTAACTGACTTCCTTTCATTTGTTGTGATATGTTTTCAATTACAAATTCAGACCTTTTCACTTATTAGGAACAAAGGAATTCAGGAGTAGAGAATTTGTAATATGCACTTTATAGCAAACTGTATAAATTGTTGGTTAAATTTACAGCTCATATGTAACTGTTGCCTATAAAAAGATTCAATTATTCTCTGGATTAATTTGTCCTGCATTCTGTCACTTTCTATCCATCTCCTTGGCCTTGTGTATAAGCTATGTTAAACTAAGTTGACAAAGTGGTTCAGATGTAACAGTATATAAACTGTCTGTACATTTCAGTTCTTTTAGGTGAGCAATACTGCTGCTATTGTCCAGAAATATTAGTCATTTAAAAATGCCAAACACCTAATTTCCACCAACTTTCCTTTATATAGTCTCTTTAGAGAAGGAAATTTTCGTGTCAATAATTATCAGAGGGGTATTTTGTAAGAGTGTCAATGTTCAAAAGTAAGTGAAAGTATTTTATCCTTATAATTTGTTTGTATTAAATAATTCCTATAAATCTATGTATAAAATACAATCTCTTGTACTTAACTAATTTGGTCTGTAGAATTTTAACCTTCATTTACAAATAATAATCACATTTTTATTTGAGACAGTTAAGTTCATGTGCTTCATTTTGTTATCAATATAAATGAGAAAAGGAAATGCACTGTGCAGGTAACAAGAACTTAAAATTAAAAACTAGTATTTTGTAAAGTTTTCAGATTTTAGTAAATATAACAACATCATTCTATTTCATTTAAAGGGTGAAAGAAAAAAAAAAAAAAAAGACCAGACTCTAGCCAATGTAGAAATTGATGTTCTACATGCCTAAACTGCTTCCTAGCAGCCTTTGGATTACATCTCACTTGATGTTATACTGTCTTTTATTTGTAATAAATGTTCAAATTTCTATTAGAAACTCTAATGTACATCTAGAGCAAATCAAAAGTTTTATGCTTTAAAAAGCCTATGTATTTCAAACTGTATACTTTAATTTCTGAGTGCATGTTATATAGTGTTTAATATTTCACGTCTTGGCAAATTTGATAAATAAGTATATCTCTTAAAATTATGAATATGTACCATTTCCTTAAATCATCCTAGCCTATGGTGTATCAAAAGTATTATATATTTTATGGAGGTTAAGTGATATATATGTATATGTTTTTAAGTTATTTTATTGAAGTTCAATCTTTACATAAATTAAAATGTTTTTTTAAAAAAAAGTGTCAGTACCAGAAGTGTAAATGAAAATACTCAAATAAAAGTTAAAACAATCCATTACTTATTTCTTGTACTTTTTGTCTCTAATCTCTTCCTCAGTTTTAGCATCTAGGTTCCAATAATTACAGCCTCTACAATCTACCTCAATATATTAATGCAGTCCTACTCATTTCAATATTTATTTCTTTCGACCATGGATAACTCAGTTGCCTTCAAAAATTATTTTTGATTGCTGCTTTGTAAATGAAAACAAAATGCATGCTAAATTGGCCCTTTGACAGTTCCATAGCTTTTATTAGCACACACAGACTTGTCTCCATAGTTAGCTGTGTGTCATGCTGAGCCTGACTTTAACAACAGCCCAGAAAGGTGCTCAGAAGACACTAGGCACACTGTCATTCAAAGGCTTGCATGGAGTTGCACCCACACAAGGATTTTAAAGTCAGGAATAAGGTAAAAAATCCCATAGTTACAATGACACTTGCAAATCCCATAAATTATATATAAAATTGTCCATTTATCTAAATAGTGCTCGTCTATATTAGTGACTGTAAAATCCTCACTTAATTATCTAAATCTGTGGGACAAACAGTCATTCTTTTCTGCCTCAAAAATTCAGGACATTTTCTTGACATACCTAAGATCACATACTAGGAACTGGTACAAAACTTTCTCTGCAGTGACCAATCCAACAGTCTTCCTCTGTAGGCCCTCATTTCAAACATCTTGTCACACCTATACAAACAGATTATGAAAATAAACATCATGGAATTATGATATTATAACTCAGTTTCCAGAAAAACAATCAGATTTTAACCTGTACTACAGAATAAATCCTGGAAACCCCTGATTCTTTCAAATGTGAGGCAAATAATATATAGAACAGTTTAAAAGGTCAGAAAGAAATTGTCTAATTTCAACCCCAGCTTTCTGCCTGGTAATCTAAATCACTGAACATAGTTACTCTCTGACTCACTTTCACTGTTCATAAAGTGGAGACAGATTATGGTACTAGGTGCTTCATGCATGTGCTGGAAGGGGTACATCCATTAGCCATGGAAAGCACATAAAGCAGTAGTACTCAGTAAGAGCTGGGTAACTGCTAGCTATCCTTTGTTTCATCATCTGTATGCTATCTCTGAAGCATCTCAGATCAGGCATTTTGCTTACAAAGTCCACTTCCAGGAGCAACTACTAAGGGCAGGAACACACAGGCTTGAAAATGTCATTCCTGCTGAACAGAATTATTTGAGCTGAGCTAGCTAACTAGCCTGATGTCCTATCCACCTTTCCTTTCTCCATAAGCATCCTACTGAAAGGCACAGCCTACAAAAAGCACAATATTCCCATATTCTTTATGAGATAGAATAAATAAAGGTAGCAAGGAGACAAAGTAAGGTAAAGACTAACTTTAACCTGAAAGTCGTATACTAAAGACCCTCATAGTTTTTCTCCCCAAGCCGGTTTTTCTTTCAAACCTGCCACTCCCAAATTTCTGAGAATTCTACAAATCTTAAAGTTACTTAAATCCACTTACTTACGGAAATTGCCCTGTGCATGTACTAACATATATTTTCAGAATAGATTAAGCAAAGGAAGATAAGGATGTTTTAAGAATATTACCTATTGATCAGATAATGGAGACATCAACCTAGAGATCCTGAGAATAGCCAGACCACCATAAACTGCCTTTTGAGCACCTGATATCATCCCCATATCCCTACCTATGCTCACATCCACAAAGTTTCCTTTAGAAGAGCCCAAGACCCCAAAAGCACATCTCAAGATAGCCCACTCTTTCCCTTAAAGTGTATACTCCTTGCTTTCCTGGATATATTGCTGCTTGTGTCTCTGTTTAACATGTCTTGAAATTGCTTTCTGTGACCTTTGGCAAGAGCCTACCATGCTGAGTTGAGGTCCTCTTCTCTAGGACCCTTCAGACCCCCCCCATACCATTCAGAATAAACAGGTTTTGATGAACAATTTCTAGGTATTTAATCTCACAGCCAAGAAGTGAAAACAATTTAGAAAATCTCTCAGTAACCTATCATTTAAATTCATTATTTAAAAAACTAGTTTTTAAAACCCTATCCAAACAAAAACAGTGACATCAACCCTTCACTAAGTAGTTATATTAAAATTAGGCTTTTATTAAAGGTACTATGAATGCAGTATCATTTTACTTGAAATACTTTACCTTTGATTTGTGTACTTTTCATTTTAAAAGAAATTCGACTCCCCCCCCAAGATGGTAGTCACATTTTACTTCTTCACCTATCAAGTGGTTACACAGATGTGTATTCAAAGCATATACATATAATTAGTGCACTTTTCTAGAGATGTTACTTTTTAATAACTATGTAGCTATTATAATTCCCCTTTACGAACTGTGAGTTATGTGATGGCTTATTTTGAAATACCGCTTTGTAATTCTGCAAGTCCATTAAGTTGTTTTATTATCTTGTGAGCTATTTCTAACCAATGAACAAACCTCTATCTCTTGAACATGGGCAATGTCTGACCTACACTCAGTACCTTCTATTGCCCTCTCTCATTAACTTCATACTATCATCACCCTGTGAAGATTATTTTCCTAGTTCTTGTCTGGGGAACAGATTCCATGCTAACTCTCCAGCACCTCTTACAGTGTGAACATATAGTATGTGCTCAATAAACTTTGAAAAATGAATGGATGCCTGTATCTCTGGTATTCTAGCAAAGGAACAGTGAAAGTGTTTCCCAGGCTGGGTAGAAAAATTCAACGTCAATGTGTCCCATGCCGATGATTAAAAATATGCTTTGTAAGTGGCACAGCTGCTTTAGTCAAGCAGCAAATTCTCTACAGCACACAAATGCACATGTATTCACAAAAGCATATTTGAAGAGTACATTTGATTTTTGTCTTATGATCCCTACTAAATAGGGGGAATCTTAATATAAAAAATGACTAAATTAGGTTGGGTAAAATTTGTCTGACTTATTCTATTCCTATATCGTCTTTCTAGAATAACATACTATGTGCCACATACTTTACATACAGGATTTCCTTCTATCCTCAGAAAACTCTGCATCAAAAACACCATGTTATGAGTTGGGAAATTATTGAGAAGTGACTTAAAGAGCAGATTGTAGATCCAAGTCAGTATGTGATAGTCATTTTTACCAGTGCCCTTTATTCTTTTATTTTCAATGTGCTTCATTATGAAAATTTTTAGTAACTGCGTTACCTGAAAATTTTGGTCCTGTTTTCTTCTAGCAGGATCACTGACTGTGGATTTAGGAACTAAACCGTAAGCACTGGATAAAACAATATAATTTGGAAGGCAAATGTGAAATGGTCAGACTGACAGGTTCTCTTGGCTAACTAAATCTGCATATGTCCTTTCTTTTATCCACATTTGCTGCCTCTTCTCTTAAAAGCTTCCTTTGCTATTGAGTCCTCCAAAGATGGAGATTTGAAACAAATTTTCCTCTATCTTCCTTAAGAAGTGGCTTGAATAAAACCTATTTGCTTGACAACATGACTCTAAGTATTTGTAGAGCAGATGAGCAATAGAGCTAGCCTCTTTCTCTGCCAGGGAATGACCTCACTTCTCTTACAGAAGAGTTACTGGTTTTTAGTTTGCTCATCATTTTACTTGTTAGGAGGAGTGTGCCTTCCAAGCTCCTCCCATACCAGACCAGAAAAAGAACAAGCTTCCTCAACTCCAAAAAATACAACTAGAAAATTCTAAGTAAGGTCAACACAAATATCTTTTTACACAGCAACTATATTTCCTACTAGGAAAAAGTATTGAAAAAGTGACCAGAAGACACTAAAGCCTTGTTAAAGGTGTTCACAGAGAAATATCTGAGCTCTATGGTAAACATACCTTTAGAAAACAACAACAAAAAATCGCCTATATTGCTGAGGTTAAATCATAAAGTTTTTTTTTTCTTTTAGATCTCCAAGAGTGAACCCAGAGCCTTGTTCATGCCAAGCATTCTATCTACCACTGAGCTAACATCAATTGTTAGATGTGTTTAACAATACATTTAATAAACATAGCATAGCTATATCTGGTCATTACATTATCTCTTCCTCCCTCAAAGAAAACTAAACGTTAACTGTGGAAGAGTCCAAGTGTCCATTTTTAAAAAGTCATCTAGTTAGCACAAATCAGGAAACTCTCAGAGTCACTCTACTGACTGCCACATCTACACCCCATCCATATCCAAGCCTTTAGTTTTCTTTTTTACAAAAAGAATCACTGAACAGTTGAATTTTAACATTATCACTCAGTATAATACCTTCTAAAAACACAAAGGAAATTAAAGTTTCTGAATAGACATAGTTGTTTGAACTTCAGATCTCTCATTCTTCCTCTTTTGCTTTTCAACAAAGCACAGGGTCTCACTGATTCTCTCTGGCCCATCCAGGGTGAACAAATGACGTGTGTGGAAAGGTGTCAAAAGAAACTGCAAACATAACCTTTGGCCACAAATTATTTATACTCCTTCCACATACAAAATACTCTCCAATTCCCTAGGCAACGGCACCCATGCAAAAGTCTTACATACTGTGACATCAAGGATAGGTTGAAAGTCCAGGATTTCATCTAGGTGTGACTGAGACTCCTCAGATGCCATTCGTCAAGTACAACAAAGTACAGCTCATGATTTTAGAGCTTATTCACAATCTAAAGACCTAGCAAACCAAAGAGACAAGTGATATGTCCTTCACATATGAACATACAATGGTGGAAGAGGCATAAGATAATCACTAAAGACTTTACCATTGAAAAGGGGTTGGGGAGAAGAGGAGTAAACAAGAATCATGAGCCCATCCCAATTCTGAAATTCAGCCAGTTTCACATTATTGATCCTTTGACTGCTAAGAGTGTAGCATAGATAAGACCCCATAGATCTTAGCTCATGGTTCTACCCCAAGCCATCCATTTCTATTTTTAAAAATTCTGGCATTGGCAGGTAAATCGTTTGTTTTTTTTCCAGCTTACTTCCTACAGACATAATTCAGAAGTCCAAAGGCCTGTTTCTCATGGTATACTATCACTTTTAGTCCACGCTGTCAGTGTCCCTTTGAGGTCACACCATCATACAAAAGCTACACCTATAAAATTCATCAAGATAATTCCTTTCTCTACCTATAGCTTCCTTTTAAGATTGCTAGAAGAAAGCACCCTTGACATTCTTAAAAGCCCACTATTTAGCAGAGATGATGTGCAATGCATGTGCTTTAATATCCTTAGAGATAGTTGTTTCAGACACTATCCCAACTTTGCAAAGAGTTGTATATAACCATCCTTGACATTATCTTCATTCAGATCCTATTTTCCCTATAGTGCTTCGGACTTGATCTTCATCCAAAACCTTTTCTTAATTTTAGCAGTTTGCCATCTGAAGGGATTAAAATGATGTCATTTCATTTATGTCAGCAAGTCTTGTTCATATATATATGAACATATAATCATATATATAAATATGTTCTTTCTGTTGCTCAATGCTCTCATCTATTTTGCCATATGTAACTCAGAAGCCAGGTATTCTCCTTGGGAATGTCCTTAATTTTCTACTTATATTTTCTTCTTAGTCCTGTTTTCATTACTGCAAGTGACAACATTGCTCAACTTTTTGCCACTAAATAATAAATATCCCCATTCTTCCAGCTTTGAATAACATTATCAACAATTTCCTTTTAGCCTTCGCTGTGAACCACCTCAGCCACCTCCAGGTACATGTTATTGCAAACAGTATCTTTTAGGCCCTTAGACCCTACAATCTTCTATCACTCATGCCCAAAGCCACATGTTCTAGGTTTTTGTTATGGCATGACCCCACTTTCGGGTACCAAAATGTGTTGTATCTATCTGCTATTAATTAACAAAGTCCTCCAAAATTTAGTGGCTTAAAATAACATTTAGCCAAGCATGGTGGCACCACTTGTATTCCCAAAACTTGGGAGGCTGAGACAGAAGGATCGCAGGTTTGCAGCCTGTCTCAGATACTTAGTGAGGCCCTAGGCAACTTAGTGAAAGACCTTGTCCCAAAAATAAAGAAAAAATAGGGCTGGAGGTATAACTCGGATATAGAATGCCTCTGGATGCAATCCGCAGCACCCGCCACACACACACACACACACAAATATTATAGTCAGCCCTCCAAATCCACAGGTAGATAAAAAAAATTTTCAGAAAAAAAAAAAACCCTGTATTTGTACTGAATATATATAAACTTATTTTTATCTTCATTCCCTAAACAAGAGTAAAATTAATACTTACATAGCATTTACATAATATTGGGTATTATAAGTACTCTGGAGATCGTTTAAATTATATGGGAGGATATGTACCAGTTATGCAAATACTATGCTATTTATATAAAGGTCTTGAGCTGCCAGAGTTTGGTATCCTCAGGGACTCCTGGAATCCAGATATCAAGGTAGGCTGTATCTTGTTCATGAAGCTGCAGTCTAGGCAAAAGACTGCTATAAGAAATTAAAGAAACCCTAAGTTAATTAAGAGATATAATATATTCACTGATTATAAAATTCAACATTGTTAAGATGTTAGTGGTCCCCCAAAGTGATATAGTTTCAACACAGTAACTCTTAAAACCCAACCCACATTATTTTTTTTTTTCTTGTTAGAAATTGACAAGCCAAGCTGTAGGGAAATGCAAATAACCTAGATAGCCCAAAACATTTTTGAAAAATAACAGTAACACCTTATGAGACCAAAACTTACTATAACATGACATAGTGATGTAGCAATATCATGTGATATATAGCATGATACGGGCATAAGAACATATAAAATTAATGGGGAAGAATAAAGTCCAAGCACATATCCACAGTCAATGGATTTTTTTAAATATACTATAAGTGCATTGTAATATCACATCATAATGAAGTTCAGAGTGATAGAGAAATACATGCACACAGCCCTTGATGAGCTTAACTCTAGCCTCCACCTCACTCCCTCCCCTTCCCCATACATGATATTGAGCTTGTCACTGATAATTTTGTATATGTATATAGCACCAATGGAAGAGGATTTTTGACAAAAGTACAGAGTTCATGGGCAAAGAACAATCAATGATGCTGAAGCAATTGGATATATGTTTTAAAAAAAAAAATCACCTTACATTATATACACACACACACAAATTCCCTGAAAATTAAATATAGTTCTAAATGTAAGAATCAAAGATATAGAACTTTGTAACCACAATAAGTGTTTTTTTAAGATAAATGAGATGATTTTTTTTTTCGGTCCTGGGGATTGAACTCGGTGGCATTCTACCTCCGAGCTATACCCCTAGCCTTATTTTTTATTCTTTATTTTGAAACAGGGTCTCACTAAGTTGCGGAGTGCCTCACTAGGTAGCTGAGGCTGGCCGTAAACCCAGATCCTCCTGTCTCAGCCTCCCAAATGCTGGGATTACAAGCATGCGCCACCATACCCGGCTATAAATGAGATTTTAAGATAAAAAATGTAAAACTTTTGCCCTTCAAAAGACATCATTAAGAAAATTAAGACATTAGAGACTAGGAAAAATAGAGTTTGGGGAATACTTGTTTTGGAAAGGCAAATTTATTTCTACCTGATTAATATATTAGGGAACAATCTGAGCATAATGCAGGTTTCATATTGGCTGATAGGTTTTATATCCACAAGATACACAGGTAAGCACACAAAATGAACACAAATGCACACCTCAAATACCTACCAGCTACCTCAATTCACTGCATGTATTTATAAGGTTCTGTTTTGCTGTCTGTCTGTATTTGTTGGCATTTACATGTAATTATGTAATTCTATAATATCTATTATTTATATATCTATTTAATAGTATACACATTACATGTTGATATGCATTAGATATTAAATACACACACACATATATACAGATAATCATTCAACATCCCAAACATGTCTAAGTATCCTGACTTAAAAATAGCAAGTAGTACATATAAGAAGAAATCTTCAAGTATTAAAGAAAAGCTTAAAGCATTTTGAGAGAACAGAATGCATGATAACTCCTGAGCAAGAGGCATAAATGAATACTGGCAGACCAACAAAGACAACACTACAAAAATAGAAGAAATGCCTGTGGCTAAAATAATTTTGAGTTCTGCAAAGTCATTAATAAGTCCTAAAAAATATAAGAAATGGGAAAATAGTTGAACATATGGGTTAAAGACTGAACAGTGAAAAAATAAGGAATAACCTTTCCCATTGTCAAAGGAAAAGTACTATCTCTATATAATACAAAGATCTTAAATATAAAGTACCAAATCCTGTAGAAGTGGTTCCTTAAAGCTTGTAGTAGCTAGTTTTGTAATTTCAAATATTTCCATTAACATTTGGAAGGTATTATGTTGGCTTTAGGCTTCTACTGTTGCTATCAAAAAGCCATCTGACATGACTGATGCCCTTTCTAAGAAGGTAAGTCTTTTTCTCCTTATCTGCTTTCATTATCTTTATTTGATTTTGCGACTCAACATTTTATTATGCTGGGACTAAAATATCAATTTCATTTTACTTGGAAAATATCAATTTCATTTTACTTGGAAAATGTTTGATGTCTTGAATCTATGAATAACTATTACTGATCAATTCTGGAAAATTCTCAGTCCTTTTCTCTGCAAATTATGCCTCTATCCTGTTCTCTATATTTTATACTGTTGGCAGAATAATTAAACATATGTTGAAGTTTCTTAGTGGTTGTTCCTATTTTAACTCATTCTCTGATACTCTCTACTTTTCTGAATTCTGGATGTATTAATATAAATTTCACTTTACTAAGTCTCTCTTCACCTGGGTCTAATATGCTGCTAGCCCCATATACTGTTTTCATCAATTAACAGAAATGAAAATCTGGGACCAGAGAATTATTAAACTAAAAAATATTCACAATATTCAGCTGGGTGTGGTGGCACATGCCTATAATCCCATGAGGCAGGAAGATCACAGGTTTGAGACCAGCCTTAGCAACTTAGCAAGACTCTCAGCAACCTAGCAAGACCCTGTTTCAAAACAAAACAAAAATTAAGAAAGGACTGAGGGTGTGCGTAGCTCAGAGGCAAAATGCCCGAGATCAATCCCAGTAACACACACCCACACACCACACACACATACACACACACACACACACACACACACACACACAATATTAACAACTATAAAATAATGTATTCATCTACTTGTCATGGTTCCTGCCAGTCTTTTGACTTGCTCACAAACCAAACAATGAGACAAAGACGTAAGTGCACATACTTTGTCTAGCATATGATCTCAAGAAACACTGGCATTGAAGGAGAAGACAGACAAGAAAGGAAAGGAAAGAAGGATAATAAAGGATTTATTAAGCAAGTGACCACTGTGAGCTACTGAAGCTTAATCCTCAGTACACACTCTGGAAGAGCAGTGTTTCTTCAATGTTAGAATGCATAAGCATCACCTGTTTGGTGTCACAAAGCCACTTCAGATTTGTAATTCCCTAGGACTCACAGAAGTCATTGAAAAATAACTATTTTCAGTTATGGTTTATTATAGCAAAAGAATACAAATTTTAAGTTTTGGCATAAGATAAATGTGTTAGAAACAAAGCCTATATTTTAGACTAAGAAATCCTGATGTAATATTTATGAAAGAATCTTAGCAACATTAAAATTTGTAACATAAATCATTTTTTCCAACTTCAATTTTTCTATGAAAGTATTAAAATATTTTTAATCTTAAGGAGAAAAACATTTTCCTCTGAATTATTACAAGCACCAACAAAAAGTGCTCCCCCAAAAAAACAGAAGATATATTTTATCTAAAATTTAATCCACAGGCTGGATCTATAGCTCAGTGTTAAAGTACTTGCCTAGCATATGTAAGGCCCTCATTTTAATTCCCAGCAATGCAAAACAGAAAAAAAGAAGACCAAAGTTTAAAAATAATATAAATAAAATCCACTTTAAATAGGGTATATTAAAGAGAAATAGCTAACAAAATTCTTATAATGATGATATGGAACACAAATATTATTTATTATTTTCTGCCTTAAAAATCTTAGAAGAAAACATTTTTGCTACAAGATACAACTGTACCAAGTTTTAAAATAAATTTCAAGGAAGAAAGCAAGTAAATATATTTTTAACCCATAATTAACAGCATACAATAAACATGAGAATGACAGCATATTTACAAGTTGTCTATTTGCTAGAAACTTAAAGATATACTAAAGCTATTAAAGAAATATCTATGTAAAAATAAAATTCATAAACAATATTAAAATGTCTAAGAACCAAAAAATACCCTCTAAATACTTTCACCTTATGCTTAGCCACATTTTCTCATTTCTTATGTTACTTAGATTCTGAACATTTATCATTGCCTTCCAAGTTCAAGTAAAATGCTACATACTAGGCAGAGATTTCAGAATATTAGTTGTTCTTAAGGATTTCCTGCCCTCCAGTGGTATCTGTCTTAATATTTTCACTGCACCTTTCAATACTGCCAAGAGTAGACACATCACTTGTACATGTGCATTTTGGAATTATATCACACTGTATGGCAGCATCAATCTTTCCTTCCATTATAGGTTCTCTATCTGTTTGCACCCCTGCATCACATCTTGCAACCTGCAGAATACAGTGATTACTGGTTTTGCTTTGCAATGTGTGTGGTGAATTACACTGACACTCTGGAAACTGATCTGTATTATTTTTCATTAACAACTGGTGAAAATCCTCATTCTGTTCATAAATTTGGGCATCACCTTTAACAATCCTATCCCCTGAAAGTTTTGCCACCTTTTCTAGACAAAAATTATTAGTTGCTTCTGTGGTTTTGAGGTTTCTCTTCTTATTTGAATCTTCAGTTTCCTGTAGTATCTGATCTTCATCTTCAGACAGCTATAAGAAATAATTTCACTGTAAAATATTCTTAAGTTTAAAGAATCATTTAGTCATTTCAAATTAGACATTATTACATTCCCATCATAGGAAACTTCTAAATACAGAGGAGACTTTGGCAGGTTACAAATCAAAGCAGCTGTATTAAAAAAAGAGTCTTAAATCTACCACATGTCCTGACAGGTTATAGATTTTAAATACCAAGAACAATAATAATAGTGCTAGTAATAAAAATGCAAAAGAGCTAAAAAAGAGAAGATATATCTTGTCTCTTTTCAGAGACAAGATCTGTAATCACAGGCTACATCATCCTACATCATCATGTGAAAGGTTTTTTCACATGCAAGAAACACTGTTCAATCATTTAAAGAGTGGAATAGAAGTAATACCTTTAAAGGGAATGGCAAAAACATATAACTTGTTTTATTTTTCATCATTTACTGTCTCATTAAGTAAAAAATACCTACTATATATTTTTTATGGGCCCATCCCATAAAAGGTACAATATGTCTTAAGGTGATAACGCAAGGAGAGTATCAGCTAAAAAGAAATCAAGAAAATTTAAATAATAATAATATCTGAACTGTTATCTAAAAAGGCAAGCTACGAGAATTTTTTTTTTTTTTTTTTTTTTTGGTGATGATACAGGGACTGAACCCAGGAGTGTTCTAACTCTCAGCTATACCCCTAGCCCTATTTTAATTTTTATTTTGAAACAGGGTCTCACAAAGTTTCTGAGGGCCTCGCTAAGTTGCTGAAGCAGGCCTTGCAGCAGTGATACTCTTGTCTCAGCCTCCCAAATAATAGGATCACACATATGCACCTTGATAAGAGAATTTTGTAAATAATAATGCACCCATTATTTTTATAAATGTGAATTTTATTTTACTTTTTTATTTAGATTTTATTTTATTTTACTTTTTGGTTTACAATTCTCACATTTTGCTTACTTTTTTACATTTCTGTTCATATTATTTTTTATTCCCACTATTTACTGGCTCAACTAGTTTCTGTAGTGAAAAAGTAAACTATAATTAAAATAAATTATAAATTAATGCAGCATATTACTAATAAGTTTTAAAAAAGCATAACTTACCATCTCTGAACTAGAAGTATAACAACTATCTGTTGGCCTTGGAGAGTAACTGGCAGATTGACTACTCTGTGAAGAATCAAGAACTGGAAATAAAGTTTTAATTTATGAAGAATGGACTTGATTAATGCTCTACAAAATAAACAAAAGCAAAAGATATCTGCTTATAATACAAGTTTAACTAACATAACAAACAGCAAAAATTAAAATTTTGGCAACTTGGCATCTTGCATTTCTAATAGAATATATGAGTTTAATTTACCCTCAAATGATTTGTAGCTAGCCAGGCATGGTGGCACACACTTGTAATCCCAGTATTTGGGAGGCTGAGACAGGAGGATCGCAGGTTCGTAGCCAGCCTCAAATACTTAGAGAGGCTCTCCACAACTTAGTGAGACCCTGTTTCAAAATAAAGAATAAAAAAATAAGACTGGGGGTGTAGTTTGGAAGTAGAATGTCCCTGGGTTCAATCCCAAGTACCACAAAAAAAATGGATTTATTTTATCAATTTATGAACTATTTTTATGAACAATTAAAGTGTCAACCTACAGGAAGGAAGAATAAACCAAGTTTGTTAAGTCCCAGGGCATCAGATATTTGCTAATCTAGTTAACGAAGCTTCACTGTGCAATAAAACTGTGTGAAAAAATCTACTTCAAGAATCCAGTACTATATCCTTTCATTAGCTACTTATCCTTTCTTTATCTGTTATCTTATGATTGCAAATAAAATTTAAAAAAATGGGCCTGGGAAGTAGGTCATGACTGCCTAACATGCCTAAACATTACAGAGTAACAGTAGCTCCGGCTATCTCTGTTCCCTTAGTTATGAAAACAGGTTTCTGTTAAGAAAAGTAAGAGACATTGGAACATAGAACAAGAAAACATACCAAATCACATGCCCTACAATGTCAAGAATGTTCTCCATGATAGAATCTAACCTCAGTCAGCTGAGAAACAGAGAGAGCTTTGCTAAATGATGATACTCTTAATCATTTTAGAAAAAAATTTATACTGCCACATTATCGGTTCTTTCTGACATAAGAAAACAACGAAAAGTAAAGAGACTAGAACTAACATAACCTAAGGCCATTTCCTCCTAATACAGTTCATTCAGACCACAGTCTAAACCCACAATCAGTCGCAGGGAAGAATGTCTTACACATCACAGCTCAGGAAAGTGTATGCTGATGAAAATGTAAGTTCAATTCAATGCTGTGACAATTCTGAGGAATACATGGCCATGAGCCTCAAATAATCTTGTAGTAGAGAAAGTGGTCACAAAACAGGATACGGCAATAGAAGTCACCGAAGGCACAATAGTAGTAAAGAGCTAAGTGTGATAAGGAAGAGATCTGACAATGTAACATTTTAGATTGTCTACTAAGACATGTGGCCAAGGATGGACTACTGAAGGATGAGAGTGGATAAAAGCAAGTCAGTCAGATTAAGTGCATAATCTAATTATGAAGCAATGAGGAGGTATATAATAAAGCAGTGAAACTGAGATGGAAAGGGGCAAGAGATTCCAATATCAAGAAAGTTTTCAACTAGCTTCAATGTTTGCGAGTATGTAGCTTTCAAATTTTATGAATCTAGCATACTATCAAAATCAAAATCTGACAAAGATAGCTCCCTCTCTCCCTCCCTCCCCATACCCTCCCCCCCAGAAAAATTTTACAAGTATCAATGCAAAAATCTTATAATATATATTAAATAAAATATAAATGAATAAAATAAGAGGAAACACTATCATAATATGTGATGACTGAGTGGGATTTGTTATGAGAATGCTAAAATGGTCCAAACTGCAAAATCCATCAGTAAGATTCATCATTTTTAAAAAAGATCTCTATCATGAGATAACCTCACACCTGTCAGGATGGCCACTATCAAAATAAAACAGAGCAAGTGATGGTGAAGAAATAGAAAAAAATCAAATATTTTGCAATGTTGGTGGGCATATAAAATGGTATGCCCACTACAAAAAATAATATGAAAGTTCCTCAAAAAATTGAAAATAGAACTATTATATGAGCTGGATGTGGTGGTGCACACTTGTATTCCTAGTATTTGGGAGGCTGAGACAGGATGATCAAAGGTTCCCGGGCAGCCTCAGCAAATTAGTGAGGCCCTCCACAACTTAGTGAGACCCTGTTTAAAGTAAAGAATAAAAAGCCGGGCTTGGTTACGCATGCTTGTAATCCCAGCCTCAGCAACTTAGTGAGGCGCTCTGCAACTTAGTGAGACCCTGTTTCAAAATAAAGAATAAAAAATGGAGCTGAGGGTGTAGCTCGGAGGTAGAATGCCTCTGGGTTAAATCCCCAGTACCACAAAAAAAAAAAAAAAAAAAAAAAAAAAAAAAAAAAAAAAAAAAGGAAGGAAGGGAGGGAGGGAAAAGAAAAGGAAAAAGGCCAAAACCCCAGTTGGTCTAAAGACATGAATGAAGAGCTCACAGAAAAAAATATGTTTAGCCACTGAACATTTTTACTAAGTACGCAATTCATGGATAGAAAGAGAACTGCAAACAAAAAAACTTCTATCTAGTCATCTCAGTATCACAAAAATTCCTAAATTTGACCACAATCCCTGTGGAATAGTACATATTTGCTGGTAGAATTGCCAACTGGTGCTAATAGGAATTTGGTAATATCTATCAAAGTTGAAATTTGACAATATATATCAAACACCAGTAATTCTCTGCTCTGACTAAGCAACCCACTCCTAGAAATTACCCCAAAAATGTACCTTCAAAAATAACAAATATACTCAAGAAAAGTATTTACTTAAAGCACTTAGAAGAAGAAAATAATGTAAACCACCCAAATGTCCATCAATGGAGCACAACTGAATCTATACGATACTTCGATAAATAATTTCATTTATAAAATATCATAGCCAGGTGCAGGGGCACACATTTTTGATCCCAGCACTTGGGAGGCTGAGACAAGAGGATGGCAGGTTCATAGCCAGCCTCAGATACTTGTGAGACCCTCTGCAACTTAGTGAGACCCTGTTTGAAAACAAAGAATAAAACAGGGCTAGAGGTTTGGCTTGGAGGTAGAATGTCCCTGTGCCAAAAAATAAAAAAATAAATAAAATATCATGTATTCATTTAGAGCAAGAATGGCAGAGTATGTGTGTTTATATATGTTTTAGTTTCTATTTTGGGGGAAACTCAGATTGTCAGGATAAACCATAAACCAATAAAAAATATTCATATGTTAAAGGAAGTAAGGCAGCAAAAATAAGGAGAAAAGCCTGGTTAATGTTTCACGTTTTAAAAATTAAAGGAAAAAGAAAAATGTCCACAAATGATTCTAAATACCCTAGAAGACTCAATAAATTTAAGAATCCTAGCACAGAATACCTAAAAGTTCCAGGTGAACATAAAGTTTTATCCATAAAAAGTCACCATAGCATGAAAAGACCACTCAAATAGGGAGTATTTGTTACATATAAGGCTATACATAATTAATATCCAGTATTCAGAAAAGATATACAGGAGTTACATATACAGATAGGTGTAGTCGAAAGATATATCCATAAGGAAAACCAAACTTTCTAAAAGAAACATGGGCAAACAACATAAAAGGCATTTCACAAATGAAACTGATAGCCAATTAACTTAACTGGTAATCAAGGAAATATAAATTTAAACTAGGAGATATAAGGTTGCCAATAATGAAAAAAGACTGACATAGCATTGATGATAATATGTCACTAAGAGTCTTACCCCTTGCTAGTTGGAGGTTAAATAAGCACAAACACATTGGAAATAATTTATATTACTTAAAGAGGTAAAGAAATGCATATCATATGAACTAGCAGTTCTACTCCTAGAAATATATCCCAGAAGAATTTTTTATACATGTGTGGCAGACGAAATCTCAGGATTGGTCAAGGTAGCAAATAGCAAAATAATTAAAAAAAAAATTAACTATCCATTGCCAAAAGACGTATAAATAAATTGTGTCACATTCACATAACATAATATTGTTTGGTACTAACTAAAATATAAAAATGTATTAGAGCCACAAGTATCAAAGTGGATGAAACTCAAAATATAATACTGGGTGAAAAAAAAACTGCAGAAAAATAAGAGTTTCTCCAATATGTAGAAAGTTTAAAATCAAGCATGGGAAAAATTCTGTAACATCAGAAAAGAAATTCAGGAGAAGAGATACCTCTAGGGGGCAGAATAGGAAATGCAATTGAGGATATCTTCAAAAGTATACTATTTATATTGTATTTTTAAAATACACAGTTGAATACAAGAATATTTTTTACTATTTGTTAAACTGTAAATTTACATTATATGTACTCATCATGTAATATTTTACAAAAGATAAAAGTAATGTTAAAGAAGCAACTGTATTATTAGTATATACTAAGATATTTATGAAATATTTGCTGGCACAAATCTAAAAAAAAATACTTAAAATCTAACTGATTTTTACTTGTTAGTTTTCAAAAAAAATAAAGTTCACTTATATAGTTATACTGACAGATTTTCTTAGTAGATGTTGGCCTGCCTTTTAAAAAACATGTTCCTCCTTCCACCGGAATCTAGAAGAAAACCAAATTATTAACAATTCCAAAATATACATGATAATATCCACTTATTACCCTATCAATAACACTGATTCATTTTATAGTACTTTTCCTTTATAGTACTTTAATGCAACAAAGTTGATTTCACACAAAAAAAATTAGCCTCTGGTGAACAATAAAATGAAATTTAAATTGGGTTTAGAATCAGCAAGCAACAGAATAGACACTTGCTAAAAATAAATTACCAAAAAAGTCTTCAGGTAATCATAGTAAATTCAATTTTTTAGGAAAGATATTAAGGCAATTTAGAATTTGTCCTGCTACTTTTTCTGATTTTTTTAATATTTTACTGGTGAATTATAATTATACATAATAGAAGGCCTCACTGTGATATATTTATACCTGCACAAAGCATAAATTGGTCTATTCTACTACCCTGTACCTCCCACTCTTTTTCTGATTTGTTTGTTTGTTTTGGTCCTGGGCATTGAACTTAGAGGCTTTGTACCTTTAAGTTACACCTTCAACCCTATTTTACTTTGAAACAGGGTCCTAAGTTGCTGAGGCTGCCCTCAAACATTCGATCCTCCTGTCTCAGCTTCACAAGTACTGGCATTATAGAGATGTACCACAACGCCCAACTTCTGATTTCTGAAGTTGGATATTAGTCATTTATTTTTAAAAATCTTTATAACACCTATTAAAAGGTATAAACACACCATTAGTTTTGGTTTTCATCACTTCCCTTGTAACTAGTAAATTATTTTCATTTCCTATGTTTTACTTTCCAGAAAGTTAAAAAAAAAAAAAAAAAAGGTTAAGCATCTTTTTTTGGCTGATTTCAAATTTTACTGATTTTTTTTTTTAATACAGAATGTTGCTAGGAACCACTCCTTTGCTAAATCTTTTAGGTTTTTAGTATAGCTTACTACATGAATTGTGTCTATAAATAAATCATAGATGTAAGGAAAATATTTTATGTATATTCTTTGTGGGATATAAAATTTTAAATAGATAAAAGAGAAATGTCTAACTGTTCACCAAACATGATTTCCTTTCCAGTTGTACATGAGCAAGACTACATTTTCTAGCCTCCCTTGAAGCTGGTTTGGACATGTGATTTAATTTCTGGTCACAGGCAGAAGTAATATACACTATTGCCAATTATTCAGGCCCACAGAAATCTTCCTCACAATTCTCCACTTTCTGTTCTTTTCTGCTATCTGATATAAACATATACAACAAACATGGAAATACCAGTTAAAAATAGCAGCTCCCACAAGCATTGCACCCTGAATAAATTACTTGGAGCAGAGTTTAACCCTAATCCTACGAGAAAAGTCTTTTCTGTTCAACTCCTGACACATCCTAACCCCAAACTTCCACCAAGAAGAAAAAGGAGTGGTAATGTCAGACTAGAAAACCTGATCAACAAAGAAAGCTAAACAGACTCAGAGGCATGCATGCACTCCAATATCCAATTCAAATCTGTTCACTGTGAATAATGAAGATTCTTCTAAAAGAAATGTTATTCAAGGAACTTCTCACATCCTCCAGGACAGCACGTCTTCACAATGCCTGGCCAGCAGGATTTCAAGTAGCTACGATCAGTAACTCCACATCCTCTATTCTTTTTTCCAAATGGGACTTTTTACTGCATTTATACTGTCCTGCTCATATGTGTGTATGTGTAGATACATAGAGATAACTATAAATATCAAGTATCTTTCGCAATCTTTTTAACCTTTATTATATTCTAAATGTTTCCTATAAAATATGGATTTCTTCCTTTTAATTTGATATTCTTTGAATCTTGATAAGAAGTCAGCCCCTTCATGTTTAATATACTAATGGCTAAGCATTTTAATATTCCTCACATTTTATATAGAACTATTTCATTTTCTTCCACCTTGATAAGATTTCTAAATGTGACATTAACACTCCTTTGAATTGTGGAGTTATTCCATGCATCTCCATTTTTCTAGTGATTATCATCCTTTCTTCAACTTTTAATTATATTTTGTACCATTATGACAACATAATTAAATTAAAACACATTATCTAAATTAGTTTTCCTTGTTTCTCTTTTTTATTGGTATATATTAATTATACAGAATGGGAGTTTCATTGTGGAATATTATTACATGAATATAACACAGTATTAATTTTATTCACCAATATCTCTCCTAACTCTTTCCTCTCCTATCCTGGGTTCCCTTCCTCTATACTAAAAGTCTCCCCTTTTATATTCATGATAACCCTTCCCTCAACCCCCACCTTCCACATATGAGAGAAAATATTTGGTACTTGTCTTTCTAGACTGGCTTACTTCGAATAACCTGATGCTATCCAGTTTCATCTATTAACATAATTTTGTTTACTTTTATGGCTGAATAATATTCCATTGAGTATACAAACCACATTTTCTTTATTCATTTATCTATTGACAGACACATAAGTCAACTGCATATATAATTTGGCTACTATGACTTGTGCTATTATAAACATGGATATGTATGAATCTCTAAAGTATGCTGACTTTAATTCTTTTTTTTTTTTTTTTTTTTTTTTTTTTTGCGCAACTGAGGATGGAACCCAGGGGCATTCTATCTCCAAGCTACACCCTTACCCCTATTTTTTTATTCTTTATTTTGAAACAGGGTCTCGCTAAGTTGCGGAAGGCCTCACTAAGCAGCTGAGGCTGGCTGTAAACCCAGATCCTCCAGTCTCAGCCTCCCAAATGCTGGGATTACAAGCATGCACCACCACGCCCGACTACTTTAATTCTTTTGGATAAATATCAAGAAGTGGTATACCTTGATATATGTTAGTTCCATTTTTTTTTAAGGAGTGTCAATACTCATTTCTTTAGTGGCTATACTAATTTACACTACCACCAAGTGTATAAGAGTTCCTTTTCAGACCCGTAAATCTCAGGAAGTTAAAACGATAATTAACAAATGGGATCACATTAAAGTTTCTGTTTACCAAAGGAAATTATCAAGAGTCTAAGGAGAGAGCCTACAGAATGGGAGAAGATTTTCACCAGCTACTCCTCTGATAGAAGACTAATATCATGAATATGTAAAGAACTTAACAACTAAAACAAATGAACAAGCCAATTAAGAAATAGGCAGTTGAACTACACAGATACCTCACAAAAGAAGAAATACAAATGGCCAATAAATACATGAAAAAATGTTCAACATCATTAGCAATCAAGGAAATGCAAATCAAAACTACACTGAGATTCCATCTAACCCCAATTAGAATAGCAATCATCAGGAAGTCAATCAACAATAAATGCTGACAAGGATGTGGGGAAATAGGAACTCTTCTACACTGTTGGTGGGATTGCAAATTGGTGCAACTGCTATGGAGATCAGTATGGTGATTCCTCAGAAAACTGGGAATGGATCCACCATATGATCCAGTGATACCATTCCTGGGTATCTTTCCAAAGGCAATGAAATCAGAATATTATAGTAATACATGTATATCCATGTTTATATAGACAAATTATGGAGCCAACCTAGGTGTCTACCAGCAGATGAATGGATTACAAAATTGTGGGATATACACACAATGGAATTCTACTCAGCAATAAAGAACAAAATTACATTATTTGCAGGAAAATGGATAGACCTGGAAAACATTGAGATTAGCCAGTTACAGAAAGTGAAAGGTAATATGTTTTCTTTCATATGTGGAAGCTAGGGTGTAGGGACTTTAGATAATGAAATCCCAGTGGAATGAGGGTAGGGCCTGGGAGGAAGCAGACAGATGAAGGAAATATTTCTATTGCTGTTCAGTACTCATCCAAATTACCAATGCCAATCTCAATATCATGTATGCAGAAGGAAAGGGAGTAAGGAGGGAACTGGGGGAAGCTCACCAAGAGCTGTGTACATTATGATGTGAGACTGCAATACACCAGCAAAAGAATATTTAAAAATATATATTAAGTGGGAAATTCCAAAAAGAAAAGAATCATAAGTTCTAAATTTAAGAAAAAAGTTCCTTTCCCTCATATCCTCAGCAGCATTTTTTGTTACTTGTATTCTTGAATGATTGCCATTCTAATTAGGGTGAGATAGAATCTCAATGTAGTTTTTATTTAAATTTCCCTGATGACTAAAGATGATAAGTATTTTTTCATATAATTCTTGGCTCCTTGTACTCCTTTTGAGAAATGGCTATTCAGTTCATTTGCCCATTTATTGATTAGGTTATGTGTGTGTGTGTGTGTGTGTGTGTTTCTGATGTTGAGTTTATTATAGATTTTCTCCCATTCTGTAGGCATTCTCTTCACTCTGCTGTTTCCTTTGCTTTTTTAATTTAATGCTATCCCATTTTCCGATTTTTGCTATTATGTCATGATGTATACAAGTCCTATTCAGTAAGTCATTCCCTGTCCCTATATGTTCAAGTTCTTTTTTCTTCTAGCATTTTTAAGATTTGCGGTTTTATACTTACATATTTTATCCATTTTGAACTGACTTTTGTACAGAGTGATAGGGAACTAGTTTCATTCTTCTACATATGAATATTCAGTTTTCCTAGCACCATTTGTCGAAGATATTGTCTTTTCTCCAATATATTTTTAGCACCTTTGTTAAGAATCAGATGACTATATCTATTTGTTTGTGTTTTCAATTCTATTCCATTGGTCTACATTTCTATTTCTTATGTCAGTACATAATTTTTTGTTGTTTTTGTTACTAGGGCTCTGCATTATATTTTAAAATCAGGTATTGTGATGTTTCCAAGTACTGTTCTTTGTGCTTAAGATTATTTTGACTATTATGGGTCTTTTGCTCTTATGAATTTTAAAAGTATTTTTCTAATTCTGTAAATACCACTGGTAGTTTTTTTATTGGTGCATTGTAATCATACATCTTTGTTAGGTATAAGCTGATAAAGCATACATGCACACATCTCCATTTAAACCTTCCCCAATTCCCGCCCCACTCCAAGTTTAGTTTAGTGATTGACTTTGATATGTTTGTGAAAGTATATCATGTGCATTAGGGTGTTTCCTTCCCCCTGCCCCCATCACTTTCAGTTAAAAGTTGTCACCTTCTTTGCTCATCTAAGGTTTCTCCTTTGTCTAGACCATTGGTATTTTGATGGCTATTGCACTGAACCTTTAGATTGGGAGGCTTTTTTATTATAGCTTCAATATTACTACTTGCTATTGGTGTCCTTTTTAGTTTTTCCATATCCTCTTGGTTCAATTTTGGTAGGTTGCTTGGTTCAATTTTGGTAGGTTGTATATGTGTAGTTTATCCATTTCTTCTAGATTTTCCAACTTACTGAAATACGAGTTTTCAAAATATTCCATAATGATACTCTAGATTTCAGTGGTGTTTGTTGTCATATCCCATTTTTGCCTCTAATTTTGGGTCTTCTCTTTCTTTTGGTTAGTTTGACTAACAGGTTATCAATGTTGTTTACCCTTTCAAATAATTCCTTGTTTCACTGATCCTTTGTACTGTTGTATTTCGTTCATTAATTTCAGTTCTCATCTTTTATTATTCCTTTCCTTATATTGGCTTTAAGATTGGTTTGTTCTTATTTTTCTTTCTTTCTTTTTTTTTTTTTTGTGGCACTGATGATTGAACCCAGGGGCACTCCATCTCCAAGATACACCCCAGCCCTATTTTATTTTATTTTTTTTTATTTTGAAACAGGGTCTAAGTTGCTGAGGGTCTTGCTAAGTCACTGAGATTGGTCTCAAATCTGTGATACTCCTGTCTCAGCCTTCCAAGTACTAGGCATACAGGCATGTGCCACCATACCTGGCTTATTTTTGTTTTTCTAAAACTTTGGGGGACATCATTAGGTTATTTGTTTTGTTTTTAGTAAATGTTTTACTCATGACCATAAACTTCCCTCCTAGAACTGTCTTCACTGTGGCCCACAAATTCTAAAATGCTATGTTTTTAGTATATGTAGGTACTCATGACCATAAACTTCCCTTCTAGAACTGCCTTTACTGTGGCCCACAAATTCTAAAATACTGTTTCTATTTTCATTTGAGTCTAAGAACTTATATTTCACCCTTGATTTCTTCAATAACCCATTCACCATTCAAAAAGGTATCATTGTATCTCTATGTGCTTACATAGTTTCTATAGTTCTTCTTACTGTTGATTTCTAATTCCATGGTATTATTATATTAAGATTCGATGAATTATCTCATTGTTTTTAATTTGCTAGGCTTTTTTGTGGCCAAGTATATGGTATACTTTGGAGAAAGTTCCATGATAAGCTGAAAAAAAAGTACATTCTACTGTTGTTGGATGAAATATTCTGAGGTGTGGGTTAAGTCCATTCGACCTGTAGAGTAGTTTAACTCCACAATAAGATAGGAAACAAAAATATAGAAAACACAAGGGACTCTAAATAATGTAGACAAATACCTGTAAAATAGTGGAAGGGGATTAGAAGAGGGAGTTAAGACGGGAAAAGGAAGATTGAAGGAAGAAACAGTTCAGCTAATCCTATGGCAATATATGAAGGTATTACTACCAATTTCACTAACAGGTATAGGGAGGGGCAATACTGTGGGATGTAGAAGGAAATATACCAAGAAAGCTGTGTGCATGTATGCTTGTATCACATTGAACCTTACTACGATATAAAACAACAATGCACATTGTTTTAAAAAAGAAGAAACAGCCGGGCGTGGTGGTGCACGCTTGTAATCCCAGCATTAGGGAGGCTGAGACTGGAGGATCCGGGTTCGCGGCCAACCTCGGCTACCTAGTGAGGCACTCCGCAACTTAGTAAGACTCGGTTTCAAAATAAAGAATAAAAAATAGGGCTGGGGCTATAGCTCAGAGGTAGAATGTCCCTGAGTTCAATCCCCAGTACTGGAAAAAAAAAAAAAAAAGAAGAAGAAGAAACAGTACAGTTGAAAATGTCAACTTCTAAAAGACAGTAGTTTGGACTGGACATGGTGGCACGTGCTTGTAATCCCAGTACTTTGGAGGCTAAAATAGGAGGATTGCAAGTTCAAGACCAGCCTCAGCAACGTAGTGAGATCTTGTTTCAAAAAAAAAAAAATTAAATTGGGCTGGGGTGTAGCTCAGAGGTAGAATGCACCTGATTTCAATCCCCAGTAACATTAAAAAAAAAAAATCAAAAAGAAGATAGTGGTTTGGATTCTGGGTCAACTGGATGAAGGTAAACAATTTATTTGATCTCTGTACCATAGTCTCTCTTGCTATGAAGACTTTACAGGACTGGAACTGCTACTAGAAATCGTAACTTTATATAACCAATGTTTATAGATGTTTCAATATTCTTAAATATATAACCATTCATACCAGTAGCACAATGAAATCTCAAGTATGCATATCTTAGAAGAAATTTTATAGTACTTATAGAAAGTATGTGAAATGCATCTATATCAGTTTCTCTCAAAGAATGAACATTACAGTTTCTGAAAAGTATTTTTATTTCTAGATTTGAGCTATACTTTTCCCAGTATAAGAGTATACCTAAAAGGGGGGGGGGGCACACTAATGTATATCAAGGTTACTCACTAAACTGAACTTGAGAAGGAGGGAGGGTGAGGGAGCGGGGTGGGAATTTGGGGAAGGGGTCAAATGAGAATTGTGAGCAAATATATTGTTATCAATTTGTACCTAACAAAGATGTATGCTTACAATGTATGAATAAAAATAAAATTAAAAAAAAAGAGTACACCTAAAAGGGAATTTATTAATAAAAACTAAACTTAAAATAAACTGTAAATATTAACATATAACATAAACTGACTTAATTAGGAAAATATTACAACGTGCATTACCTCACAAAGTCTAAAGTCCAACGATGCTTTAGGATGTAATTCTTCAAAAGGGATATTGCCCCTAAAGGTTATAAATAAGACAGTATTAACATTTACTTTATTCCCTCTGAAAGTTATTGTTCAAAAGTTTGGTTTCGAAACTTGGCTTCAAATAAAAATTATGCGGGAAGTAGTTTTTTTGTTTTGTTTTGTTTTTGTGGTACTGGGGATTAAACCCAGAGGCATTCTACCTTCAAGCTACACCCCCAGCTCAATTTTATTTCTTATTTGGAAATAGTGTCTTGCTAGGTTGGTGAGAGTTTCACTACTTGCTGAGGCTGTCCTTGAACCTGTGATCCTACTGTCTCAGCCTTCCAAGTACAGGAATTATAGGCATGAGCTTCCACGCCCAGTGTATATGGGAAGTTTTTTAAAAAACAAAGACTCATTAGCTCCATGCCAAGCTTATTTACTATGTATATGTCAAATTTGTACTCTGTAGTTTTGAAATCACCCCCTTTGTTCTATATTACTTTCTTAAAGTACATTTAAAAACTCAAGGCTTGGCATGGAGCGAATGACTCTTAGTTTTTCACCTATGAATTTCTGCACTTTTGATGAACAAACAACCTTATTAATTTTAAGAAATGAGTAAGTCTGCAGTTTAATTTGTATGTGCCAACCCCATTAAAATAGCATGAATGCATACTTTCTATCAATAGATATTTTAAGCATTTCCATAGGAAATCAATGTCAGGATAAAAATCTATCCAAGTTCTTCAATTTCCAGTCACAAAGACTTGGCTAGCTTACAATTATCACCAATTATCTTTCAATTAAGATGATATTACTAAGAAAGGAGTATTCCAAACCATAGGTAAAATAAAGTTTTATTTAATTACCTATAATTACAGATCACTTAACATATAAAAGAGCCAGTGAGGCATCCCCAAACTACTAAAGAATATAGAATATGAACCAGTAATGGATGAGATTAAAATTCTCTTAAATACAAAACATTTTGTACAACCATACCAAGAAGCAAATGTTGGCAATGAGTGTGCTCTATCCCTAGAACGCACACTGCCCAGAAACTGCTGATATGTTTGCTTATGCCACTGATACATGAATTCTATTACTCCCTGTTCTGATTCTATACTAAGCAACTATCCTATAGAGATGCAAAGAAAATGTGCTTTTCATGCCAGTAAGCATTGCTACACACGTGACCCTTCTATTTCTTAAACTAATAAATTGACACTCTAGTGGGCATATGAGTTCCTGAAAACATAATTTCTCAAAATGTATTCAATACTAAAATTCATACAACTAGGTATTCTGGAACTGGTAAATATGAGCACCATACTCTCAATTAAGATAATATTACTAAAAGTATGATTACAGGTAATGCTTCTTTCTTACCAGGTTGCTCATGCTCAGACAGTAATATGCCTATCTTTTCTTGTGTTAATTCAACTTTCAAAATGCTAGATCCCCATTTGTATTCTTTCAGATTTACCTAAAAACTTACATAGAGTTTACTGGACATTCCTGAATATTTTCCTGTGGTATCTTCTCTTGATAATCATTTGCAAGTGTTCCTTCAAAAATAGACATATGCACTGATTTAAAAATTTAACATAGTCTACTTTCATTTTCTAATTCAAAGCATATTAGCATGACAAATACAAAAGGAAATCACTATCATTATATGTTTGGCTTCATATCCCTCAAACACATATACACATATGTACATATACAGTACAATCGTCCCTCAATACCTGACGGGGATCAGTTCCAGGGCCTCCCTATTCACCCCTGTAGATAGCAAACTCCATGGACACTCAAGTCTCTTATGTAGAATGGCTTAGTATTTGTGTATAACCTGCACATACCCTTCTGTATGCTACATATAATCTCTGGATTACTTTGTGTGTGTGATACTGGGGATTGAACTCAAGAATATTCTACCTCCTAGCTACATCCGCAGCCAATTTTATGTTTTGTTTTTTGAAACAGGGTCTATCTAGGTTGCTAAGAATCTTGCTATATTGCTGAAGCTGTCCTCGAACCTACAATCCTCCTGTTTCACTCAGCCCCTCAAATACTGGGATTACAGTTGTGCATTACCACATCTGGCTTGGATTACTTATATCTAATACAATGTTATTGCTATATAAATAGCTGTTGTATTATTGAAGGAAAATGATGGGGAAAAAGTCTGTATGTGTTCAGTACAGATGCAATCTTTTTCTTTTAATAGTTTCAATCCATGTTTGGTTGAATCTACAGATGGGGAACCCACTGATACTAAGGGATTACTGTATGCATGTGTAGATATATATAGATTAGTATATATATATATGTTTTAGTATAATATATATTAGTATATATGCTAATATATATTAAAGCTGAAAAATAAATTATTGTATCTTCCATGTACAACACCAACCTTTTTCTTCAACACGGGTTGGGTAACAGTTCTTCTCAAAAGATGTACTAAGGTCATTTACTTCATTATTATTGTGCTTTTTTTGACAGTTCTTCTTTAGTTGATACTGTTCTGTATAACTTGTTTTATTAAAAGCAGAAGTACTAAAAGTTGATTCTGGAACTGCAAAAATGTTTCTAATGCTTCCATCAGTGGTATGGTTTTCATCAAAACTAGTAACCAAACAAGTATTTCCCAAGCTGTCATAACCACACTTGTCAAAGGTTTTCTTTATCCTCTGTTGATCAATGCTTAACAAATTTATCATATTTTGATGAACAAAAGAGTCACAATTCTCTGATAAAAGGCTGTTAGTTGGCTGTTTCATGTCAAGAAAATCTGAAACTTCATTCCCATTTTCTCCCCAAATAGGTTGAACTGATTGATTTTTAATAATGAAGTCTGACTGTTCTCCTCCATCCATTCTCCCACAATCTTCACCCATAATTATAGAAGGTCTTTCAGTTAGGAAACTCCCATTTCCTGGACTGTGCAGTAAATTAAAACATTATTTAGCAAGAAAAGAAGAGACCATTTTGACTTATAAATGCTAATTTTAAGTTAAATTTTTAGAGAACATATTGAATAGCTACTAATATTTATTTGAATTATATTTTTATTTTTTATATTTAGGAACATAATACTGCTTTGGGTAGAAATTTACCTAATGTCCTCCTGTAATGACTTTTTTTCCCCTGTGGTACTGGGGATTGAACTCAGGGGCATTCTACTTCCAAGCTACACACCCAGCCTTTTTGTTATTGTTGTTGTTGTTTTGAAACAGGGTCTTGCTAGGAGTCTTTCTACTTGCTGAGGCAGTTCTAGAACCTGTGATTCTCCTGTCTCAGTCTCCCAACACTGGGATTACAGACATGAACCACCATGCCTGGCTTCTAGTGACTTACTGATTATAACATAATCTATATTTAGTTTTGTTTTGTAACATGAAAAATTACTGCATAGTTCAATTTATTGTTACATTAGCAGAAGAAAACATGAACAACCTATAGGATGTCTTCTATAATAAATTCTAGAGAATAACCTAGACAACCACTGTATGTCACCACTGCTCCATTTAACCAGAGAAAAGTATTTTGAATACTGTGTGGAGAGAACTCATATCATATGAAACCATCAATTAAATAGTTATCACCAATTATCTTTCAATTAAGATGATATTACTAAGAAAGGAGTATTCCAAACCATAGGTAAAATAAAGTTTTATTTAATTACCTATAATTGCATATATTTCTAAACCTAATAAGGATATAAAAATAGCTATAAAATTCCTAAGGGAAAGAAACAGATACAAATGTGTATATAAGTAATAAGGCTGAGATAAAGTGAATTAGATGAAAATTAATTAGTTTTAAGTTTTTTTCTAATTCAGAAATAGTAACTCTAGGTTAAATCCAACTTGTACAGAATCAAAGCTATAACAAGACCTAGAAATAGAAATTTTTTTTATTGCTGGTAACTAGAAATTTATTTGGGATTGGGTTGTTCCATGGGTTGGAGGTACTAAGGAATTTTAAAAAGAAGCACACAGGCCGGGCGTGGTGGCGCACGCTTGTAATCCCAGCATTCGGGAGGCTGAGACCGGAGGATCCGGGTTCGAGGCCAGCCTCAGCTACCTAGTGAGGCACTCTGCAACTTAGTGAGACTCGGTTTCAAAATAAAGAATAAAAAATAGGGCTGGGAGTGTAGCTCGGAGGTAGAATGCCCCTGAGTTCAATCCCCAGTACCGCAAAAAAAAAAAAAAAAGCACACAGACCGCTAAAATTCTTATTTTCAATTTTATTCTTAAATCATTTATCAAATATTTAAAGGACATCGACTGTGTTCTAGGCACTGAGCCATGTGTTGGAAATAGAGATATTAATGAACTCAATTTGGTTTAGGAGATTGATATTGTTTTTCCCATAAGTCTTTATAGTTTATGATCCTACACTGCTTCTCAATATGGGTCTTACTGGTATTAGGCAGAATAAAGCTATTTTATTATACTAAAAGACATATCCTAGCAATGATATGCAGCATTAATACCAGAGAAATGTCTACTACTTTAAATGGGAGAATAAGTGTAAAGATTTTGTAAGTTACAAAGCATAATGTTACGGTTAGATGGAGAATGTCCTCTGAAGAGCTCAAGTATTAATTCTCAGTGTTGATATAATTAAGTCATGTGGGTTGCAATCTCATCAATGGATAAATCCACTGTAATGGATTGACTAGGCAGTAACGCAAGCAGGTAGGGTATGGCTGAAAGAGTTGTCCCTTCAGGTGTAGCTTTAGGAACTGTGCTTTTGTCTTTGAATCCTATTGCTCATTGCCTCTTGCTTCCAGCCTCCATAATGTGAGAGCAGAGCCCTTGCTCTCTCCCTCTCTCTGCTTCCTGTCATGATGCCCTGAGATTCACAGACCCTGGCTTCACATGGACTGAACCGAAATCTCCAAAAACTGTGAGCAAATAAATCCTCCTTCCTCTAAGTTTTAGAGTATGGCATAAAGAATGTGGACTGAGACACATACTATAAGTGTAAATAATTTTTAAATGTGTTTTATGTATTCTAACTCAGTAGAATCACTCACTAAGAGATCTGGAAAACAGAAAAATATATAATGTAATATATAATATATACTTATTATCAATAAGAAATTTATAGTGCATAATAGGAAGGAAAATTAAAAAGTGATAAATGTTATCCTATAGTCAAGTGCTGCTATATAGTAAGTAGAAAAAAAGGATTCTTCTGCCTTAAAAGAAAAAAATCAGAGCTGGGCGTGGTGGCGCACGCTTGTAATCCCAGCATTCGGGAGGCTGAGACCGGAGGATCTGGGTTCGCGGCCAGCCTCAGCAACCTCGTGAGGCACTCCGCAACTTAGTGAGACTCGGTTTCAAAATAAAAAATAAAAAATAGGGCTGAGGGTATAGCTCGGAGGTAGAACGCTCCTGAGTTCAATCCCCAGTACCACAAAAAACAAAAAAAGAAAAGAAAAGAAAAAATCAGGCAGGTGGCATTAAATTGGAGACTGAATGGTGTTATTCTAGAAAGATGACAAAAATTATGCTAAAGAACTAAAAATCTTATTAAGACAAATCAATACAACTTCTTTAACAACTAGTTAGAGGGAATGGGCCCCCTGTGGCATGCCCTTGGGGACTGTATCTTATGCTTGACTCCTATCTTTCTCTTTGCTTCCTGGCTACCTTAAGTTAAGCAGCTTCACTCTGCCACACCCTTCAGCATTTATGTTCTGCCTAACCTCCCGCAAAACAGTGAAATTAGCCAACCATGGACTGAAACCATGAACCAAATAATCTTTCCTCCTTTAAGTTGTTTTTCTCAGGCATTTTACCACAGTGACAAAAAGATGACAGACACAAAAGCATAAAATACTTGTAAATTTAATAAAAGAAACATTAGGCTTATACACTGAAAACCACAATACACTACTAGAGAACTTAAAGAACACAGAAGTTCTCTGCAGGTTCATGGACTATGAGAGGTCCTATTGTTAAGGTGGCAATTCTCCCCAGGTTGACCAATAGATTCAATACAATCCCTATCCGGTAGGTTTGTTTCTTGTAGGTTTTTTGCAAACTCAATAGGTTTATTCCAAAACCTATATGAAAGTGTAAAGAATTAGTAAGAGCCAAAACATTTTTGAAAAATAACAAATGGAGGATTATTACACTTCTCAATGTCAAAACTTAAAATAAAGCTACAATAATCAAGGCAGTGTGGTAGGTACTAACCTACAGAGATCAAAAGGACAGAACTGAGATACCATGGAGGAAAAAACATCTTATATTCTGGGCTAAATTATTATTTTTTACAAAAGTGTCAAGGAGCCGGGCGTGGTGGCGCACGCTTGTAATCCCAGCATTCGGGAGGCTGAGACCGAAGGATCCGGGTTCGCGGCCAGCCTAGCTACCTAGTGAAGCACTCCGCAACTCAGTGAGACTCTGTTTCAAAATAAAGAATAAAAAGGGGCTGGGGGTGTAGCTCGGAGGTAGAATGCCCCTGAGTTCAATCCCCAGTACCGCAAAAAAAAAAAAAAAAAAAAAAAGTGTCAAGGAAATTTAGTGAAGAAAAATATATTCTCTTCCACAAATACAAATGAGAGATTTAGGGCTTTATCTCATATCACACATATAAATATAAATAAACCACAGATCTAAATGTAAGATCTAAAACTACAAAACTGAAGAAAATCTTAACAACTCTGTGTCAAGCAAAGATTAACATGGCTTTTACATCAAAAGCACAATTAATAAAAATTTAATTTAATTTCATCAAAATTAAAATCATTTTATACTTTAGAAAGTAACATTAAGCCGGGCGTGGTGGCGCACGCTTGTAATCCCAGCATTCAGGAGGCTGAGACCAGAGGATCCGGGTTCGCGGCCAGCCTCAGCTACCTAGTGAGGTACTCCGCAACTTAGTGAGACTCGGTTTCAAAATAAAGAATAAAAAATAGGGCTGGAGGTATAGCTCGGAGGTAGAATTCCCCTGAGTTCAATCCCCAGTACCACAAAAAAAAAAAAAAGAAGAAAGAAAGTAACATTAATAAAATGAAAGAGTAAAATTTTCACCAAAGATACTCAAATGGCTTATAGGCATATGAAAAGATACAATATCACTTGTCATTAGGAAAATACAAATTAAAATTTGTATTTTAATCTCATTTAATTAAAATGAGATACTACTACACATGACTAAAATGGGTGAAATTTTAAAAGACTGACTATACCAAGTATTAGTAAGAACTCTCATACCTTGCTAATGATAATGAAAAGGGATAGAAATCATTTGGAAAATAGTTTGGTAATTTCTTAAAGGTTTAAACGTATTTAACTACATAATCTAATTCATTCAAATTGTACCCAAGAGAAATGAAACATATACCCAAAGCTTTGTACATGAACTTTCCTAGCAGCTTTGTTTGGAATAGCCAAACACTGAAGAAGGGGCAACAACAAATATTCATCAAAAGGAAAATGAATAAATTATTCTAGGTCCATACAATGGAATACTACTGTGCAATATAAAGGAATGAATTATTATACATGCAACAAATAACTGAATGAGTCTCAAAACAATTATGCTAAGTGAAAGAGGCCAAGTAAGAAACATATATGTACATATATATATGCATATATATATATATACATACATATGTATATACAAATACATACATACATTCGTACACAAACACTATATGATGCTACTGATGTAAAATTCCAAAAATACAGATTAATCTGTAGTGAAGGATAACAGATCAGTGGCTGCCTTGATATAGAAGTAAGGGATCTTAAGCATTTAGGGAAGGGATTATAAAGATGCCCAAAGAAACTACTGGAGATGATAAATATGTCATTATCATTAACATATATCAAAACTTATTAAAGGGCATATTTTAAGGAAGTTTGGTTTGTTGCATGTCAATTATACATTCATAAAGAGTCTTTAAAATGATTAGAACAAAGAAGAAACAAAAATAAATGTTATGAGGCATTACAATTTTCTAGGCAAAAGGTAGAGATAATCTAAACTGAGATGGAACCTGCAGAGATAGAAATGTAAGAAGATAATTTTAAAGCCTATTAGAATCCAAAATTGGAAATACTTTGTTGATGAAGTAGATAATGGGAATTGAAGGAAAGAATGGAATCAAGGAAACTTTCATTTTGGCTTTTGCAAGTGAGTGAATAGTGGTGCTGTTTAGTAAGATGAGGAAGACTAGGATATTACTACAGAGTCAAGGTTTCTCATTAAATTACCAAGTGTGGTTGCAACTGGCTTTACATAAATTTTAAAACAATGAACCAGAATATACAAATATCTAGAAGATGAAAGTATTCAACTATGTCAAATATAAAAAAAAATAAGGCAGAAAAAAAGACAATGATTCAGAGATTACAAAAGGTACAATATATTTTGAAAACTAGTATTTTAAAAACTAGATGTTCACATCAGAAAATAATTACATAGGGGATCCAAGATGGTGAAATGGAAGCCCCCACAGAGAATAACCAAAGTTACAAGTATATAACTACATTCTGAAGTGACTGACCATGAGAGAAAAGTGGAAATCATTCAGAGAGAAGCTGGAGCCTCCTAAGAAAGAGACCTGCGACAATAGCATAGGAACAAAATACTCTCAGCAAACTGCTACCAGAGTTTAGTAAAAGTGAAAGAGATCCCAGCCACCACTCTAGGAAAAGCCATAGAGTGAGCTCCACTGCTGTCTGCACCAAACCTGTCTGAATGGCAAGAGTATCCTTATATTTGTATGTTCTGCAAAACAGTATGTCTCCTGACTCTACCATGGTAAGCATTGTGCCAAAGTAATTAACCACAGCCAAAGAAGCTAGAGGGGAACTACACCATGTGCCCAGCTAGAAAAAATGCCAATGCTGCATAACGAACTGACATCCCACAACACATTCTCAGGAGAAAACCACTTCCAAAGAAGGCCACTCCATAAAAGTTATGGAGATATCTGATGCACCAAATATGAAAATCTCAACATAGGTGTACAAGAAATATGAAAAATAAGGTTGCATGATGCCTCCCAAAGAATACAACTCTCTACCACAGATCCCAAAGAAGTCCATACAGATGAAATGCCTGAAAGAAAAATGTGAAAGATTATAAAATACCTCAGAGAGATCCAAGAGAATATAAATAGTTAAATAAAATTAGAAAGACAATGCAGGAGATGAATGAGAAATTTAGTAAAGAGGATGATTTTGAAAAAGAACAAACAAATTTTGGTAATGAATAGCTCAAGTCAAATAAAAAATATAGTTGAAAACATCAAAAGAACAGTGTAAACCAAGCAGAAGGAAGAATATTTGAACTTGAAGACACATCTTCTGAAATATCCTGGGAGGGCAGGAAGGAAGGAGAGAGAAGACTCTAAGATTCCATTAAACAAACACCTATGTTTTTGGAATACCCAAAAGTAAACAGAAAAAAGTTAGTGGTCTAGAAATCCTATTCAATGAAATAACAGTAGAAAACTTGTCTAACCTTGGGAAACTTAGATATCCATGTACAGGAAGATTATAGAATCCCCAAATAAACAAGACCAGAAAAAGTCATCACTACGGCATATTAAAGTCAAACTGCCAAAAGTACAAGACAAACAAAAACTTATAAAATCTGCAAAAGTGTCGAATTTTATTTTGGTTTATCTCCATTAGATTAATAAATTTCTCAGCAGAAACCCTACAGGCTGGGAGAAATGGAATGAGCCACATTAATACACACAATTAATACATGTTAATAAAAATTTTAAAAGAAAATTACTATTTTACTTAAGGATACATTTTATTTATAATGACTTTTTTCTAGAAATAGAATTTAGGTCTGTTTATAGTCCTAACTAAAAATATTTATGTAATTTAAGATAAAAATAGTAACAGAGTACAGAATGCTGCTATATCATCTCTATTATTTTCTTCGGCATCTTTGCTTACCTATTTAATTCTTCATATAATGTTCTAAAATGTGCTGTTTTATATGATGAACTAAAATCATCTTGACTTTCATTTCTTTTGGAAATCAAAGATTCCGAAGAATTAACTTTATTAAGCTAAAAAAATATAAGAAAATGTTAAAAATGGTGAATGTACATATATGCAACTTACATTATTTAGCAAAAATGTTATTTAACTAAACTACATCTATATTAAAAATATATTTTTAGTCTATGAAAAAATTTCAGGAGCTGAGTGTGGTGGCACATGCCTGTAATCCTTGCACTTGGGAGGCTGATATAGGAGGATCACCAAATCAATGATAGCTTCAGCAAGTTGTGAGACTCATCAACCTAGCAAGACCCTATTTTCAAATAAGAAATAAAATCGGGCTGGAGGTATAGCTCAAAGGTAGAATGCCTCCAGGTTCCATCCCCAGTGTCACACACACACACACACACACACACACACACACACACACATAAAAAAAAAAAAATTGGGCTTAGTGAAAACAAAATACTTTTCTAACAAATCAATGTTAGTATTTGATTGACTACTAAAAGTTTCACTATAAAATTTTCACAGTTAAAAAATATTACAAAAACAAAGTAAAAACTATCTAGGCTACCAAGATCTTGAATTTCAAGATATTGAAATAAAAGTTCAATATCTCTGATAGAAAATACCAGTTTGCTCCAAAGAAATGGCTGTATCAATCTCAGTTCTTCCATTTACTAAGTAATTTTAGACTGATGAATATCAAATCATTCCCATTACAAAATGAGGATAGTGTGTAGACTACTAAGAAAACTGGAAAATAATTTATTTCTTAACATAGAAGGTACTATATAAATGTAACTTATTATGTTGACTCAACACAAATCTATCCAGTAGTAATAATTTATATCTATATTTTATATACTATATTTATAGTATATTTCATTTGTAACTCATGAAACATGGAAGTAAGAAGTCCAGAAACAACCAAAGAAATAGAAAAAAAAGAGTAAAGTTTGAGTTGGTCATGGCAGCAAGCACCTGTAATTCCAGGACTCAAGAGGCAGCCTGAGGCAGTAGGATCACTTGAGCACAGAAGTTTAAGACCACCCTAGGCATCAAGACATTCAAAGGGGGGAGGGGGGGGAGGACCTGAATGTCTTTAGAAAGAACAACAACAAAAAGACCAAAGTCAGAGGCAGCTGATACTGAGGTCTCATCTAATTAATATATCTCGGTCTCAGAAAGACAGATAGTGACAGGGGTACAGAGACAAAGTCAATACTGAAGTGAAAAATGAACATGCAAACAAATCAAAAGAAAGAAGGGTAAGGAAACCATTCAATGGAAGAGCACTTGTCTAGCACACGAGTTCCTGGATTTGATCCCCAGAACCACAAGAGAGAGAGAGAGACAGAGACAGAGAGACAGAGAGAGAGAGACAGAAAGAATGAGAATGAATATGAATGAATATAAACAGTTGTCATCTTCAAATCATAAAAAGAATTTTAAAAATCACATCTCATACTTTAAGAGACTGCTACATCACTGAGATTGCCTATTGTTATTCACAGAACACTTTCAATATCATGCATATTGAGTCACCATGACATTGACCAATTAGTCATTCACAGTGATTATAAACATCAACTACTATAAAATAACTGAGCTACTTTCAACTTTACTACCACCAATTTTCTAAAAAGAATCACAACTTCCAGGGGATCTAGGGGTTCTGTTTGTTTCTTTTGTGGTACTGGGGACTGAATCCAGGGACATTCCACCTTTGAGTTGTACCCCCAGCCCTATTTGTTTATTTGAAACAGAGTCTCACCAAGTTGCTGAGACTGGCCGTGAACCTGAGCTCCTCCTATCTCAGCTTCCCAAGTGTTAGGATTGCAGGCATGTACCGTCATGCCCAGCTACTTCTAGGGTTTTTGAAGAATATCTCAGTTTTTGGATTCATAATCTTCTACAGAGAATTAAGGTTTTGATCTAAGAGAAATCACCATTCTTAACTTATCTCCTAATTACATTATATCTGGACCAATTTTAAAAAGAGATAAAAGCTTGTCAAAATGTTAAGAACTAGTAATTCAAAAGTTAACTGCTCATTTTTTTTTTTTTCATACACAACTTTCTGAGAACTAGATATCATTCTTGGAATGAGATTTTGTTTGGGAACACATCTGTTAGAAAATAATTGTGCTACAATAAATGGCCGAGTAAAACTTCAATTTTTTATTTTGCTGAACTGTGGTTCAAACACAGTAGAGTCCATGACTTGTCATGACTATAGGAAAAAAAGATAAAACCATTCTAAAAATATATAACCTAAATAATTCAAAATAATACAACTAAAAAAAGTTTACAAAAGAAAAAGTCCAAAGGAAAGGCAAGCCATCTCTCATTGACAGGACTTACTAAAGCGAAAAGGTTATTAACTAGAGGAAGATGGTACTTGGTAGCTCCTTCCCTCTGCCTTTCCACTGCTGCCCCCCACGCCCATGCTCCACTCTTACAGGCCATCCTCTAATGACAGGAAATAAGACTTTCATTAAAACACAATTCAGGTGACAAGATTTCAAAAGGATTATTTGAATATCACTGTCATCATCTTTCTGATCTAGCTTAACTCTGAAAATTTAAATAAAAGAAAGAAGAAATAATAACATGCCATTGGACATTAAACAAACTTTCAGACTTTAATCACAACCTAGGCATTTTCTAATGACTAAAGTTTTATTTACTAAAAATTGTTATACTTTGAAAGAAAAATTATCTTGGGATCAATGTAAGGATCAAACATTACAGCTTGCTATAATATAATCTTGCCAATGTGTTTGAAGAGATAATTGCTCAGTAATCACATGAACCTAAAGTAAGAATCCCTAAATGAACTTTTATGACTGTGCAGTAGCATGCAGAATCCAACAATATTCATACGTAGGCCCAGTCACATTATCAGTACTCACATGGGAATCTCATAAGCAATCAATAAAATATCCTTAAGGTATGGGTTTCCTACACTGAAAAGCTTTTAAAAGAATCATTTAAAGACTGCAAAAATGTTTTAAAACAATAATTTTCCCCAGTATTCCAAAAGTTACTCAGTGACATACCATAAAACTTATCATTTTTTTTTAAATCTCACCTGCACTTCACCAAGTTCTTCCTTCTTATCTAGTTTTTGATAGTGTATACTAGTGAAAAGAAAAGTTCAAGGTTAAAATATAAAATAGCAATTAAAAATGACTTCTTATATACTTAAAACTCATGGTGTTATACACAAGTACACAAAAACATACAGCACTCTATGTAAATCATTCCAAGGTCATAACATTATTAAATTTTACAAAAATTATAGTAACACTAGAAATAGACATTTTCATAAGGAAAATCAAAGTATATGTACAAAGCACTTAAGCCATTTGATAAAAGTCCTAATAGTGTCATTAGACAAACAAAAGCTAGAGCTTGAAGGACCTTGTATATTTTTCAGTCAATAAAATGTTGATAATAACCAATTTGAACAATCAATAATTTTGAACAAGCAATAATTTTGGACAATCTGTATAAATTCCAGTTAAACTTACTTGTTTTCTTCATCAAGGCAAAGTTTAGAAGGTATATAATGGGGTGACATTGGAAATTCTAATTCACGATGTCTTACAGGCATTTTTATGTCTCTGTTCATATTCACATGGATTGGTTTTTTTACAGTTTCTATAATAAAATATGTTAAATTATAATCTAAAAGTAACAATAATAAAATGTTTTTAAAGCACTATTTCACATATTATGTTCATTAAAAAAATCAAAGGAATTTCACTAAAATATCTATACATGCCAGAAAAAGACATTATAATATCAACAACTTTCACAGATAATTTAAAAAAACATCTTTTTCATTTGGGTGTGATGGTGGATGCCTGTAATCCCAGTACTTGGGAGGCTGAGACAGGAGGATCACACGTTCAAGGCCAGCCTCACCAACTTAGTGAGACCTTCAGCAACTTAGTAAGACCCTGTTTCAAAATAAAACATTTTGAATAGGGCTGTGGGGTATAACTTAGAAGTAGAATGCCCCTGAGTTCAATCCCCAGTACAAAAAAAAAAATTCAAAAAACAGAAAAACCAACTTCATCTTACATACATCTTAGGAAAGTGGACCTATGAATTTAGGTTTAGTTCTACTTTTTTTTTCTTCCTCCAAGAGATCCCCAAACTATATGTTATATATATTCTCATAGGACTACACATTTTCTCTATGATATTCACTTTATTAACTTATCTCCTTCACTAGATTTAGACTGTACAAGGAAGAAGCCTTATTTCTCTTTATAGAAGATAAAATGAAAATGTTTTGTCTGCTCAATAATTTACAACTACTCTTCTTTTCTGAGAAATGATTTTTATATCCACTCCAACTACATGGTTCTAATGGGATTTTTCTATCTTCCTACAAAGTCCTCTCTCTCTGGACAAAATAATGGATTTAGAGGTTGCCACTTAACCAAATAATAAAATCCTATCCCTCAGGTTTTAAGTGAAACAGTTCTACTACAGGACCTGGTATCAGTGGCATAAAGAAATGTCCTTCCAGTGGGATTTTAAAATATGGGACTAGAGAAACTTCTCTCAATCTTTCTCTGGTGGCAAAACTAAAAAAGAAGTGAGAAACACTAGCTTCTTAAGACCAGGTTTTGATCCTTAGTGATGAAGAAATTCTGAGAGAATGAAGATTTTGAAGACTATCTCATGGAAAAAAATCTTAGTAGTTTTCAAGCGCCTGATTCAAGTAGTCTCTGTGACCCAATACATCACTGCCCTTCCTTTTAGTTAAATAAGCACAGTTCTTTTTTAATTTCTGTCATTAGCAGTCATAAATACTAACAGTTTTACTTTACCAGGCATGGTAGTACACACCTGTAATCCTAGAACTCGGGAGGCTGAGATAGGAGGATTGCAGGCCTCAGCAACTTCACAAGGCCCTCCACAATTTAGTGAGATCTTGTTTCAAAATTTAAAAAAAAGAGTTTCAAAATAAAAAAAAAATAGCTTAGATATAGAACACCCCTGGGTTCAATCCCCAGTTCCAAAAAATAAAATAAAATAAAAATAAGAGCTCGGGGTGCATTAAAAAAAAAAAAAAGTTCTACTTTCTATTCTATCTCCAGGTATCCCCAGCACCTAACACAGTATTTATGATACCCAACAAACACTTGTTGAATGAATGAATGAATAAATGAGTGAACGAACAAACAAGCCAGAGAAAGTGATGGGGTTCAGGTCACATTACCCTTTGGCACCTTAGCATTTTTCAAAACTGCAAAAGCAGAAAGATCACACTCAGCTTCCCTTCTTCTCCCTAAAGCTGGACATAGACCTTAAGATTTTTGTGAACTTCCCCTAAAGTAGGTCAAAATCTCTTCCTTCAAAAGTGTCCCTCCTGATTACTAGAGAATGAGAAGGATGCTGGGGGCAGGAGGCAAGGGCAGAAGATTAGATGAATATGATCAATGCACAATGTATGCATGTTTGGAAATACTACAGTGAATCTCACTAATTTATACAATCAGTATGTGTTAACAATTACAATATTTTTTTTAAAGAGGTGCCTTCCTTATACCTGAAAGAAAGGAACATCCTTTTATTTTTCATTTTCTTTCAGGGCTGGGGATTAAACCCAAGGTCTCATGCATGCTAGGCAAGCACTCTACCACTGAGCCACATCCCCAGACAGAAAATCCTATCTCTAAAGACACAGGATCACAGAGAAGAATCTGAACAAAGAGGCCTTGAAAAGTTTCCCTTAGGTAATTATCATTAGACCATCCTTTTAATCCAATCACACTAGTCCACAAGTATCCACTTCATCAAATCTAGTTTAAAAAAATGCACAGATGTAGCCATTTCTTTGGGTCTTCACTTCCTTATGAAGGCCCTCATGTCACATAAAGCTTGTGAAATAAATTCATATGCTTTTCTCTCGCTAATCTGTTTTTTACTAGTATTACTGGGGCCTCAGCCATGAGCCTAGTGATGGGTGAGGAAAATATTTTTTTCCTCCCCTACAAAAGAGAATAAAAGTAAACACATCAGATTTAGAACAGGAAGTTTTAGTCCCAAAGTCCATAAATAATGCATTTGCTCTTTCTAAAATATAACTAAATGTACTTGTATAAAGTGTCATTTATAAAGAGAGAAAAATGGCAAAGAAAGGAGATTCTGATCAATTTTATCACTCATTGATAAACCCACCTGTATTCTACCCCTGATCTTCAACCCCAGCACTTTTTACTTTTTATTTTGAAAGAGGGTCTCACTAAGTTGCTGAGGGTCTCATTAAGTTGCTGAGACTAGTCTCAAACCTGTAATCTTCCTGTGTCAGCTCCCAAGTACTGAGATTTCAGGTGTGTAACACCACAGTCAGCTGTCTTATTTTAATCCCTCATTTTTTGCACTTCTGTTAAAATTAAATTCAGATATAAGTTCCCTTGAGGAAAAAAAATAGTTTGATTAAATTTTTTGTCTACTTGAAAAATCAAAGTGCAGGACAAAATAGACTTTATTTTGACAGTAGACTACTCCTTCAGTCAGCATTCTCACTACTGTGATTCAAACACCTGACATACACAACTCAGAGGAAGAAATTTGGTCATGGATTTGGAGATTTCGGTCCATATATATGGTCCATATTATGCTGCCTGTCAAGCAGGAGTCAGGCTACAGGTCTTTAAGGCATCATGGCGGGGGGCACATAGAGCAAAAAAATGGTCAGAGCCATAGCCGACAGCTGGGCAGAACCAGGGCACAGGCTGTCCCAAGCCAGGATCCCAGGGACCCACTTCCAAACATAGTTGACACCATAGCATAGCATGAGGTATGGGAAACATTTTAAATTAACATTCCAGAAATATATAAGAAACAATTCAAGCTGTGAGACAAGAAACCAGTAGTCAAGGGAAAAAATCTTTTAAACTATTATAAAATCTTTTAAACTTTCAAAAAATCCTCTAAATAGTAAAAATTAGTAAGCATATTTTTCCTTGCTCTCTAGCTAAACTTTGGTAACTGTCTGGAAGAATGTAAAACTGTGACAACTGCACTATAATAAGTTAAACTATACCTAATAATTTTATAGCACATATACAATCTAAAAATAAATATGTGGATAAAAAAACCAAAAGATTTTAAGCAAATATTAATTTAGCTAAACTTAAGAGTAAGTTTTAAAATTAATTTAACACATCCTTTGATTTCTAAGAAAATTCAAAAGCTAAATGTTATTATGATCACATCAAGGTCAAAATAAAATACTACTGGAAGGACTTACCAGGTATTTTCTTCTTGCAAGATATCTGATTTACCATATACAAGTTAAGAAGGTCTAAACTGACGGCAGAATTTTTCACAGGTGACAAAACTCCTAGTAATTTCATTTTTGATTTTAATCTGTTCCTTTCAAAGTATTCCTAAGATAATTAAATATAAAAAATAAAAGCACTATCCATGTAGTTTAAGGTAGAATCATAAATAATTTTTAAAATACTAATGCTAGCCTCACATGGTGGTACACACTTGCGATCCCAGTACTTGCGGGGCTGAGACAGAAGAATTACAGGTTTGTGGTCAGCCTTAGCAATTTAAGTGAGGCCTTCTCCAACTTAGTGAGACCCTGTTTCAAAAAACATAAAAGAGGGCTGGGGTGTACCTCAGAGGTCAAATGCCCCTGGGTTCAATCCTCAGTACACCCCCCCACACACACACACAAAAGAAAAAAAAAAAACACCAATGCTATTAAGTCATTAACTTAATATTTTTGTGACACTGCCTTCATATATGTATATATAAATTAAAATTAACTATGAAGACTTGTTGCTTACCTAAAGACACTAAATTTCACAAGCCGGGCGTGGTGGCACAGGCTTGTAATCCCAGTACTTGGGAGGCTGAAACAGGAGGATCCTAGGTTCAAGGCCAGCCTCAGGTACTTAGTAAGGCCCTCCGCAACTTAGTGAGACCTTGATTCAAAATAAAGAATAAAATCAGGGCTGGGAGTGTAGCTCAGAAGTAGAATGCCCCTGAGTTCAATCCCTAGTACTGCAAAACAAACAAAAAAATTTCATAGCATTTTATAAAGTTTCTATTATCACACATTACCCTTGAAATGAAATTTTAAAACAATCCCTATATATCAAAGATTAGAAATGATCTATATGTAGATCTTTTAGTTTCATTTATGTGAATTTATTAATGATGGGAAAATATATCAGAAAATCATTATTTGCATAAGGGTAACACAAATAAAAATATTTTTCTTTACCTTTTGCTTTCTCCTTTCCTGTTTGATCAGAACCCTGGTCCTTAAAAGGGAAGCAAGATAAAATACTGTGAGTACAGAAATGGCCTCTAAGATTATTGCCATTTTAGTTGAACTGAAGACTTGAAATTAAAATCTAAAAAAGTGATGATCACTGTATTATTTTCTGGGAAAAAAAAGTTCTTTAAGTATTTACAGAATATGGTATTTCTCAAAATTTTCTTAGGAAATCCAAGAAATAATAAAAGATACCCAAGCCGGGCGTGGTGGCGCACGCTTGTAATCCCAGCATTCGGGAGGCTGAAACTGGAGAATCCGGGTTCGAGGCCAGCCTCAGCTACCTAATGAGGCACTCCACAACTTAGTGAGACCCGGTTTCAAAGAAAAGAATAAAAAATAGGGCTGGGGGTATAGCTTGGAGGTAGAACGCCCCTGAGTTCAATCCCCAGTACCACAAAAAATAAAAATAAAAATAAATAAAAGATACCCAAACCTATAATGAATAATTTAGCAGAAAAATAAATCCAAATTATAAAACCAAGATAAGCAAAGAGACATTAATGCATTGGAAAGGCTCTATCATTGCAACATTTTGATCTGGTAGCAATATTCTTTGATTTCCTTTGCTCTTTTTTATATTTCAACATTCTACTGAAACCAACAAGGATAAAAAGAAAGTAAAAATCTATTTAAGACCTAAAGAAATGTTAAACATATTGCCAGAGCAACTTCAGTTACCTTAATATATCACCTATGTGTACTTAAAATCTCATACCTCCGTCTTAATCATTTAGGTGCTATAACAAAATACCATTTACTGGGTAGCTGGTGTTGGGGCTTAGAAAACTATACCACAGAATTTACCACTTTGGCATGGTAAGCACTCTGAACTGGAGAGGATCATGCCTCAAAAGCAAAGTCTCTATCTGAACTTCTCCTACCTTCTTTTATATTGCTCCCCCTGTCTCCAAAGCTGAGTCACAGAAACCAGAACTCCTCTTCTACAAGTTAGATCATAGAAATTAGAGCCCCTCTTCCCCAAAGTTGGCCACAAAATCTAGAAATATTACTCAGACCTTCTCTCTGCCTTTCTAAGAAATGGCCACAAAGGAATGCTCTGAGCTGAGTAGAGTGGTACAGGCCTATCATCCCAGTATTTGTGAAGCTGAAACAGAAGAATCACAGGTTCAAGGCCAGGCTCAGCAACTTAGTGAGACTCTTGTTTCAAAATAAAAAATAAAAAGGCTAGCATATAGCTTAGAGGTAGAATGTCCTTGGGTTCAATCTCCAATATATATAAAAAAACCTCTGATGTATCTTTTTGGTAGGTCATGAAACCCTCATTCCAGAAGAGGTCATGCCCTATACCAGGGAGGAAAGAATGTCACACAGAGAAGACAAGAAGAATCCAAGAAGACAGGCTTTACTGGGTTTCTCCCCTCATTCTATTACCATTAGGTCATATCTTTTTTGTCCAATCACCTTTTATATGGATGTCCATTCATTCATCAGATCTAAGCATAAAAATGGACAGGTTTACCTAGGCTTTTGGATCTTTATTTCTAAAAATTCCTTAGTCACATAAAACTTTTGACTAAATAAATGTTACACTTTTCTCTTGTTAATGTTTATAGGCGTGTGTCAAATGTGACCTTTATCATGAGTAAGAAAAGGTTCCATACCTTTCTACCTGTACACTGACAAATTCAGCCCTCACAGATCTAGAGTCCTCAGAGCCCAAGATCCATGTGACAACAGATTTGGTATCTGTTGAGAGCCCACTGTCTGGTTCACTGATGCGTTCTTTCATATCCTCACATGGTAAAAGGGATGAGCTAGTTCTTTTACAAGGGTAATCCAAATCATAAAGACTCCATGTTCATAATCTAATCATTTCCCCAAAGCCCAGTACCTAATAATTTGGAGATTAGTATTTTAAGATATGAATGCGAGGTGAAATATTCATCTCACAGTACTTTCTTTTAAAAAAAAAAACCTGGTCATTAGGCTGGGAATGGTGGTACATGCTTGTAATCCTAGTACTTGGGAGGCTGAGACAGGAGGATCACAAGTTTGTGGCCAGCCTCAGCTACTTAGTGAGGCTCCAGCAACTTAGTGAGATTCTGTTTCAAAATAAAGAATAAAAAAATAGGGCTGGAGTATAGCTTAGAGGTAGAATGCCCCTGGGTTCAATCCCCAGCACCACATTAAAAAACAAACAAAAAAAAAACCTGGTCATGCTAATTGAGATCAGCCAATAACTGTATGTGTTCTCTTATTTGTGACAGCTAGATAGAAATTGGAAATAAAAGTAACAAGTAACATCAACTAGAAGAGCAAAGACTCTAATGGAGTGATGGAAGGAGTTTTAGAGAGGGAGAAGAGGGGATGGAGACATTAATGTAACAGTTGAAATGATGCAAGTATATAAAATTACCAATTCCAATCTCAAAAACATGTATGGAGAGGGAGAGGGACGGGGTGGGACCCAGAGGGAAGTGCTCCAAGAGTTGTGTGCATGTATGTTCCTATCACTCTATACCTCAGCATGATACATAACTACAATGCACCAAATAAAAGTATTTAAAAAAAACTGGTCATCTGGTAATTATGGGTGTGTTTCATATTTATGATCTTTGTGCCACTTTAGCATCAAATACCAATGACAGAACAATATTGTTTGCTCTATTAAGAATAGTGAAATGCTATAAAACATTTATGATGACATAAGCAGCTGTACTATATATCTTTTTGATGTGCATGAAACTAGTGTTAAATTCAAGATTTATGCAGGAACTAAACATAAAATGACAAAATGTATAATAATTGTATAAGATTATCTAATCAAAATAACTGCTAAAAACTATATGTCTTATATCATTACTTGACTCAGATATTTTATATGTATAAACTTACAAAATCTCCACAAATATCTCTAATGTAGGTTCTATTTCTATCTCTACTGAGGAAAACCAAGGCACATAAAAATTAAGTAATTTGCCCAAGGTCACATTGCTATTAAGTAGAGGAGGGAGGTACAAATCTAGGAAATTTGATTTTTGAGTTTTTAATAAAAAATACCTTTAATGTCTCCCAAGTATGTCAGCTGAGAATATACAAAAAGATGTTCATTTTTTCCAGATATTTTCATATAAATTATGAAAGTTCCTGAATACTTTGTCACTTATTAAACTTGTCCTATAACATACTTCCCATTAGCTATGTCTTAACCAACCATTCTGAACTTGTGGAACAAAGAACTTTATGTCTTCTAGTCCATGCCGCATCACAAGTATACTGCTGCTATTCCAACTTCACAAAAAAAAAAAGGAAAAGAAATTACATTTCACGGACTCATCAATTAGTAAGCTAAGGAGAACTGTAAAGGTTAGTTTATTCTCATTGTTTTATAACATTTGAAAAACACAAGACAGAAAGAAAACTTACTTTTCAAAGTAATACAAGAAGTATGATAAAGCCAGAAATATTAAACAATCAAGATTATAAAGATACCAGACATGGTGGCACACACTTGTAATCTCAGTACTTGGGAGGCTGAGACAGGAGGATCACAGGTTGCTGGCCAGCCTCAGCAACTTAGTGAGGCCCTCTGCAACTTGGTAAGACCCTGTTTCAAAATGAAAAGTAAAATAGGGCTGGGGATGTATCTCAGAGGTAGAATGCCCCTAGGTTCAATCCCCAATACCATATAAAAAAATAAAAAGAAGAAAGTTATAAAGATAATAAAAAGAAATGTCAATTGTGTAAGCAGTTCCCCAGTAGAATTAGGAGTAAGGCAAAGTCTACATATATTCTTCATGTAGGTATAAATCAAGTGATTTGATTCCAGGTAAATTATTCATTATCCAGAACACTCTTACTGCTCTCACCAAATTCTATGTACCATATACTGTGACTGAGAAAAAATTAATTAGGAGGCCAGTATCCATATGAGCCCAGTAATAGCTAAATCACAGTGAAATCAAAAAGGACTCTGACATATACATCAAAAGTCAACTCACTAGCAGAAAATTTTATATTATTATTAAGGCTATCTTTATTATTAAAAGTACCGGCTGGGCGTGGTGGCACACGCTCGTAATCCCAGCATTCGGGAGGCTGAGACCAGAGGATCCAGGTTCACAGTCAGCCTCAGCTACCTAGAGAGGCACTCTGCAACTTAGTGAGACCCTGTTTCAAAATAAAGAATAAAAAATAGGGCTGGGGATGTAGCTTGGAGGTAGAATGCCCCTGGGTTCAATCCCCAGTACTGCAAAAAAAAAAAAAAGTACCATATCTAAATAATCTAAATGCTTTAACAGGTAGAGTCATTCTCAATTAATTATTTGCCCTAAAGAAGAAGTTGCATCAGTCAAAAATTCTTAGTTACAGCCAGGTGTGGTGGTACACACCTGTAATCCCAGTACTTGGGAGGCTGACACAGAAGGATCACAGAACCAAGGCCAGCTTCAGCAATTTAGGGAGACCCTCTTTCAAGATAAAAATAATAAAAATAGAGCTGCAGGTGTGTTTTAGAGATAGAATTCCCCTGGATGCAATCACCAGTACCACAAAGGTAAAAAAAACAAAAAACTTAGAAACAATGCAAAGCATATTTGGCTTGCAAACAGAAAATAAATTCATTTAAAAAAAAAATGGGACACCAATAGACCTGCTGAGAAACCTGAGGAACCAGGTTTGGCAAATGGCAAAAACAAGAAAGTCTAGTTACCTGCAGGATCATGGCCCAAATCATGTCACAATTGGTCTCCTAAGGACACCTCTGCTGGGAATGTTGAGCACTGTATATACTGGTGGCACTGACTGTACCATCTCCACTCCTTAACAGTGAACACAACCTCTAGCATCACAGGCATCCTGCTGCAGCTCCTGAAACCACCATAGATGCTCTGTAGTCCCTATTCTCTTGTGTCACTAGCTCCTGATTCAGGATGAGGTTACAAGATAAGCATATCAAAGTTGAGCTTAACATCAATAATATCCAATTCCAAGCTACACTATGAAGCCATAGTAACAAAAACAGCATGGTACTTGCCTAATAACAGATGTGTAGACTAATGGAATGGAACTAAATAGAAGACACATAAACAAACCCACACAGCTAGAATTATCTGATTCTTGACAAAGGTGGTGATAATATACTGTTTAGGAAACTATATTATTACTGCCTCTTCAAAAAATGATACAGGGAAAACTGGGTATCTATATGTAGAAGACTGAAACTACATCCCTTTTTCTCACCCTGTATAAAAATCAATACAGAGTAGTTCAAAGGTTTAGGTATAAGACCAGAAATGTTGCTACTATTAGAAGCAAACATAAGGGAAACACTTGAACAGCACGCACAAGCAACAACTTCCTAATCAGAAATCTAATAGCTCAGGAAATAATAGCAAGAATCAACAAATGGAATGGCATAAAATTTAAAAATTTCTATACAAAAAACGAAACAATCAACAGCATGAAGAGACAGCCTACAGAAAGGGAGAAGAAAATCTTTACTTCTTTTGACAGAGGATTAATACCCAGGATATATAAAGAACTCAAAAAATTCAACACCAAATAACTCATTCAATAAATAGGCAAGTGAATTGAACTACTATTTTCAAAAGAAGTAGTACAAGTGGCCAAAAAATATGTGAAAAAAAAATGTTCAACATCTTTAGTCATCAGGGAAATGCAAATCAAAACTACACTGAAACCAGGTGTGGTGGAGGCTCAGACAGAAGGATAGCAGGTTCAGCCTCAGCAAGGACATAGTGAGACTCTCAGCAACCAAGCAAGACCCAAGTTCTTTTCTGTCCCCCCAACCCCCGGGTACTTGGATTGAACCTAGGGGATTTCTACCTCTGATTTCTAACCCTATTTTACTTTTTTTTTTTTTTTTTGCGGTACTGGGGATTGAACTCAGGGGCATTCTACCTCTACCTCCGAGCTACACCCCCAGCCCTATTTTTTATTCTTTATTTTGAAACCGAGTCTCACTAAGTTGCGGAGTGCCTCACTAGGTAGCTGAGGCTGGCCACGAACCCGGATCCTCCGGTCTCAGCCTCCCGAATGCTGGGATTACAAGTGTGCGCCACCACGCCCGGCTCTTACTTTTTTTTTTTTTTAAATACTGTCTGAGTTGCTGAGAGCCTCACTAAATTGCTGAGGATGGCTGTGGTCATATAATCGTCCTGTCTCAGTCTCCCAGGTGCTTGAGATTACAAAAAAGAAAAAGGGCTTGGAGTATAGCTTGGATGTAGAACGTCCCTGTGTTCAAGTCCCAGTACCACCAAAGTAAACAAATAAATAAATATAACTACACCAAGATTCCATCTTACTATAGTCAAAATAACAATCACCAGAAATACAAATAACAACAAATGTTGTTGAGGATTGGGGAGGGCAGGGAGGGACTCATACAACTTAGTAGAACCACTATGGAAATCAATATGGAGGTTCCTTTAGAAACTAAAGCTAGAACTATTATATGATCCAGCTGTACTATTCCTTGGTATGTATTCTAAAGAATTTAAGTTAGCATACTTTAGAGATGCATGGAGATTCATTCATCCATAAAGAAAGAAATCATTTGCAAGAAAATGGATGAAACTGGAGAAAATACTGTTAAGTGAGCCAGACTCAGAAGTGTTATATGCATTCTCTCACATGTGGAAGGTAGTGGTGGGGTGAGATATGAAAGTATAAGAGAAAACAATGTGTTAAAAGAAGGGGAGCAGGTGAAGACAAGGCAAGGAGTTGGGGAGAAAAATCAATCAAATTAAGCCAGGCATGGTGGCACATGCTTGTAATCCTAGTACTTGGGAGGCTGAGACAGAAGGATCACAGGTTTGAGGCCAGGCTCAGCTACTTAGCGAGGCCCTGTTTCAAAATAAAGAATTAAAAACAGGGCTAGGGGTGTAGCTCGAAGGTAGAATGCCCCTGGGCTCCATCCCCAGTATCGCCAAAAAAAAAAAAAAAATAGTACTGGGGGTGTAGCTCAAGAGGTAGAATGCCCCTGGGTTCAATCCCTAGGACCAGAAAAAAAAATGATCAAATTATTTTATATTCATGTATCAATATTTCACACCCAAACCCCCATTCTGTATACTTAATATGCACCAATAAAATTTAAAACTTCTTTTAGGTAATAACGGAAATAAAAATCTTGAAAACAACAAAAAAAGTCTGAGCTTAGATGTCTCTTCTCTAACTGCAAAACAGATCTCTGAGCTATACCCCCAGACCCATTTTTTTTTTTAAACAGGTCTCACTAAATTGATGAGGGTGTCTTGCTAACTTGTTGAGGATGACCTCGAACTTGTGATCCTCCTGTCTCAGCCTCTCAAGTACTGGAATTATAGGCATGCATCACCATGACAAACTCCAAATATAAATGTCTTCTAAAGAGCTGTTGTACAATAAAACTAGAATAGTGATGATCCAAAAATCATTTTAATTTGGCCATGTCAGATACACATATTTCCTAATTGTTGCTTCTTATGGTTTGCTTAGCCTAATGCAAAAATAAGACAGCAATGACAAGAGGACATATTCCTTAATAGACAAAAACTAGCTTGAACTTTCTAAGTGACAAAAATTAATCATACCAAAAAACTTAGTCAAAAGGACTTGTTAGTAAATCATCAGAAGTCATTTGCTAAAAGCAATCTGCATTGAGCACTCTAATAAGTACATAGCCAACTTATCAAAATTAAAGTGTCTCTTTGATTTTATGCAAATGTTCTCCAACATATTTTACTACATGAGTAAGTTCTCTAAACACAGCTTTATCGCTTATGGACAGGACTTCCATAGCGCAATCCTATTTAACTCTCATCTTCATTTTCTGATCTTACACTTTATGAACTCCTATATCATACACCCAATGCAAAATACACGTACAGCACTCTTCTCTATATTAGGACACTTTCCCCACCATATTTCATATTCAAAACTTTCAGTATCTGGGTGTGGTGGCACACACTTGTAATCTCAGTACTTGGGAAGCTGAGACAGGTGGATCACAGGTTCATAGCCAGCCTCAGCAACTTAGTGAGACCCTGTTTCAAAATAAACAAAAATTAAAAAAATAGGGCTGGGGGTGTAGCTCAGAGATAAAACACCCCTGGGTTCAATTCCTAGCACCAAAAAAAACAAAAAACAAAAAAAAAACAAACCTACAAACTTTCAAGACTACATTCAAATACCACTTTATTAATGAAATATATATATATATATATATATGCCCCTTATTTTAAAAAAAATTTTCATTAGAGTTACTCTAATTTTTGTCTTGAAATCTGAATTACCAGGGGTTTAGGAGTAGGAAGGAAGGCAGAAATGAAGATCTTTTTTTTTTAATAGCAATAACTATGATTCTAGCAAAGGAATTTTATTTTATTTATTAACTTTATTTTTAGCTACTGGGGAATGAACCTTATAGATAGAGCTGTATCCTTATCTCTCTCCACTTTTATTTTTACTTTTAAAATAGGGTCTGACTACATTTTGCACCCTGGACTCAAACTTGGAATCCTCCTGTCTCAGCCTCCAGAGTAGCTGGGATTATAGGCTTGTGCCACAGTGCTCAGCTTAAATGGTTTTTTTTGTTTTGTTTTGTCTTACTTTTGTTGGTGCATTATAGTCTCGCATCATAATGCAGTTCATAGTGATGGTGACATACATGCACACGGCTCCTGGTGGGCCTTCCTGCATTTTATTTAGTGACAGTTTGAATGAATAAGATTAGTTCCCATGACTGCTGTGTACTTTTAAAAAAAATCAGTAAGTCATGATCTCTTCATAGAACACTCCACAAGTTAATCATTCTAGGTAGCAGGAATATAGATACTTGCTTGTTACAACTTTCCTTGGTAAGAAAGAAAAAATAAAATGAGAGACATGTAAAGGGTTTTAAAGGACGGGAAGAAAGAAAAAAAGAGAAAGAGAAAAAGAAATGAGGAGAGAGGCAGAAAGGAAACCATGCTGATTATAGAAATGTATCAGGGAATTTCTGCCCTTTGCTAATCTGTCTAGTAAAAAAAAAGGTGTTTTGGAAAATGCTAAAGAAATACTTCCTTTAAAATTTAAAAACAAAAGTCAAGATACGGAATCAGCCTAGGTGTTTATCAATAGAGGAATGGATATTTTAAAATGCCATATATGCACAATACAGTATTGTTCAGCTTTAAAAAAAAAAATCATGTGCAGTAAAGGTTATCACGCTAAGCAAAATAAACCAGACACAGAAATATAAGCACTGTATGTTTTCTCCCACCTGGAGAAACTAAAAAAAAAGACTCGAAAATAAAGATAAAAAAGAGGAGGGGGAAAGAGGATTGGGGGAGAAGGGAGAGAGGGTAGGACAAAAGAGGATACAGAGGGTGAACATGATAAAAGCCCAATATATGTATATATGAAAATGTCACAGTGAAATCCATTTATTTGTATAAGTAATGTAATATAATAATAGTCAGGCATGGTGACACATCTGTAATGGGTACATAGGAGGCTGAGAGAGGGTCACAAGTGCAAAGCCAGCATGCAGAAATTTAGCAAAACCCTGTTTCAAAATAAAATAGGTTGGAGGTGTAGCTCAGAGATGGAACACACTTGGGTTCAATTCCCAGTACCACAAATGCATACATATAAATGTATATGATAAAAATAAAAAAGACACAAACCAGTAAGAAATTTACCAAAAAAATGTTAAAAACAATACAAACTGGTAAATTTTACATATAGTATGCAGGAGATATTTAAGCTACATTAGGAATTAAATACTATGGGTACCACATAAAAGCTGTACATTGTCAGTCTTAAATTGTTCTTTTTTGCTTCTTTTGTGTAGTTTTGCTTTTTGGTTTCCTGATTAGTTTGTTTCCCTAGGGGCATCATGCCATGCAGAGAAACTGTTTCAAATGTTACCATCTCGTAATAATATATTAAGTGTGATTTAAATCAGAAAATTAATAGAATAACTAGTAGATGAAGAACAATATTTTATGTTTTGTGTTACACTGGAATTAATATTAACTTATGACATCAAAATCTAACATGATTAGCTAGTGGACTTATTAAGATTCAAGACAATAAGTAGCCTAGAAAAAGTACAACATTGGCCTTGCACAAAACTAAAGCAGATCGACCTGATGTGTTAGGAATAGTAATGATACATGTTAAAATGTTATGGTTTTTAAATACGTTTCTCTTACAAGAAAAAGGGTTTTAGAGATATAAGAATTACAAAATGAAGAGTATTGAGGAAAGAACTGTAAAACCAATAAAACAGAACACAGAACCTATTTAAAATAATCTCTCAGACTGAATTGTACTATTTTCACACAGAGAATATTGGTCTACCTCTATCAGCTATGATAATATTCAGGTAAAACCTGAGAAATACACCAGAAGAGATTTAAAATGTGAATGACACCCCAATACAGAAGTGTATTTCAGGCTGCTGACATCATTAAACCAAAAAGAAAAAAAACGAATATATTCATAATTACATTAGTAATGTTTTGTAAAATTCAGAAATGGTCATTAAACATTCAACATATTTCCATCAAATTTAGTACACTGGTACATAGATGCAATTTGGCAACTCATTTTATAGGTAGAAACTTGGTAACTTTTCCGCACAAACATTCCTGGTAGTCTTACACGAAGCAAGATATAGGTTTCAATTTAATAAGCAACTACCTATCTATCTCTCTATATATATACATATATATGTATAAAACTATAAGTTCCTAAGAAATACTTCATGTGAAGCTTTAAAAACTTTAAGGTAGGCAATGAACAATCACAAAGCTGATGGTTAAGTTTCAAGGGGTGAATAATAGGCCTTGCTTGTTCCTATTAATAACGCTATGTTAAAGGGGGCGGTTGTGATGCACACTTGTAATCCCACAATTTGGGAGGTTGAGAAGAACCACAGGTTCACAGCTAGCCTCAGCAAGTTAGTGAGGTACTCTGCAACTTAGCAAGACCCTGTTTCCAAATAAAATCTAAAATGGGGTTGGGGATGAGGCTCAGAGGCAGAACAACCCTGGGTTCGATCCTCAGTACCACAAAAAAAAAAAAAAAAAGAAAGTTATGATTGTCTATGAGTGATCATTACCAATCCCACTAGCATGTATGAGTTATTGTGTGCATATATGAAAGTATCACTTTGAGTCTCACAAAGATGTATGACTATAATGCATGAATAAATAGTTTTTAAAAAAAGAAAATATCCTAAACTAAGAAATGTATTTAATATACTTTACCTATGGAACATCACAGCTAAACCTAGGCTACCTTAAACATGCTCAGAACACTTATTAGCCTACAGATGGGCAAAATCATCCAACACAAAGCCTGTTTCATAATAAGTATTAAGTATCTCATAATTTATTTAATACTGTAAAGAAAAAAAAACAGAATGGTTATATAAGTACAATTTGACACCATCATAAAGTTAAAAAAAATCATTATGTTGGAGGCCATCCATATTTTTGCATACTTACGTGTATTCATATGCATATACACAAACACATGAACATGTCCATGTATGTGTGTATATATATCTTTGGATCTCTTAATAATGTTTTCCTGGCTTTATTCCAATTTTTTTTTCTTTTCTTTTCTTTTGTTTGTGTGTGTGTGTATGGTACTGGAGATTGGACCCAGGTGCATTCTACCTCTGAGCTACACTCAACCCTTTTACTTTTTATTTTTGAAGCGGGATCTTGCTAGGCTACTGACAGTCTCCCTAAGCTGCTAAGGCTGGTCTCAAACCTGCGATCTCCCTATCTCAGTCTCCGAAATACTGGAATTACAGGCAAGCAACTATGCCCACCTGTTTTATCTCAGCCTATGAATAAAATAAATGCAGCTGCTAATGGTTACTAATAGCAAGGTGTCAGACTGAGGCCCTCTAGATTATTAGTGCCTAATCTTGTCTACTCTGGCCTACTCTAATAATAGAAAATGAAGAAACTCATTTTTTTTTTTAATCAAAGTGGAGCTTCGCATCAATGAGCACATCCTTGCAAGAAAAAAAATATTTAAAATTGCAGAGTTTATCTTAACATTTCATAAGCATTTGATATTTAATGCTAATATATGTTTGTTTACATTTAAAAACAGGTTTTCCCTTAATCTCTTAGTAGAAAGGATACTATACTACAGAGATGTATCCATATTTGTTTATTCTGTGGTTTCTTAAGCTCCTGGTGCCTAATGCCTCCAGGTGCAGCAGTACTTCATTTTGAGAAACACAATCCTAGACTACATTTTCTGAAGTACATTGCTTTTTTGTCCTCCCCACCCCAAAGCAATTAAAATATTATTCTCAGAATAGTCAGGAAGGCTTGTGATATAACAATAGCACATATATTTTAATAGTGCTAAAGCCTTTGTAAAGTGATTTCAAAGTTTTAATATTCATTTTAAAGAATGTCAAATTCAAAAACATTACATTACAATCAGGCATAACTAAATCTTGCTGAAGCCTGTAAGTGAATTTTGACTTTTCTCCAAAGTGCAAGTGTACTTTTAGAACACTAGCCAGAAATAATTTGCAGTAAATTTCTAAAACACTATGTTAATATATTTGACAGGATGAATGCTCACATCAAGTTATCAGACATAGTTACAATACTTGATGAACACAAAAGACATCTTTCCTCTTGTAAGGTCCAATAAAATGCAAATGTTTTTATATTCTAACCGTACCTCTACTGTCCTAGGTCTACTTGTGATTTTTTAAAAATGTTAAAAAATGTATAATGGCTTTGTATTTCTATCAAAATTTTTTCTTATTAAGACTTTTTGTCAACAGCAATAAATAGGTCACATACAAAATTGCCAGCTGGGTGTGATGAGGTAGAATAGGAAGAATAAAACTTAGGTAGGAAGGAGACACTGGGAGGAAAAGGAAAAATATAGTTTTAAAATCTGGAGAGTTTTAAGCTAACTCCACCCCATGGAAGTTTCTTAGGAGGACCCATACCCTAATCCCCTGAAGCCCTACCCCCACCTGAGATTCAGGGCCAAGGACACCTGAGATTCAGGGCCAAGGTCAGATCCATCTTGAAACCTGAGGAAGAGGAGGATCAAACCTGGAACACCCACCTATCGCCCACCTATACCTGAAGAAGGAGGAGGTCCAGACTTCTGTGCCCATCCCTCTTAAAAGTTTATAAAAAAGGAGCCCCTTCCAGTCCTTTTAGCTCTCTCTCTCTCTCGCCCTTGCCCACATGGTCTGGAAGATCCCTGCTTACCTGTTTTCCCTGAGTCCCTGAATAAAGGTCCCTGCCTTTTGTTCCTGACTGGCACGTGTTAAAATTCTTTTTATCATGGAGGCCAAGGGCCCACGAGTAGGACCGTGTTATCCCAGGACAGGTGCAGTAACACACACCTGTAATCCCAGTATTTGGGAGGATGGCACAGGCTAGCAGGTTCGAGGCCAGTGTGCAGTAACTTAGTGTTTCAAGGCAAATAATAAAATAGAGCTGAGATAGCTCAGAGGTAGAGCATCCCTGGGTTCAATCGCCAGTACCACAAAAATAAATAAATAAATAACTGGGACTGGGATGTTCTGCAATACTTTCCAAAATCAAGCAAAGACTACATATAAACGCAAATGAACCCTCTCCCAAGAGAGATGCAGGCAGGAGAAGAAGAGAGTAGAATTGGGCTCAGGTGCTCAGAGGCTTCATTAGAGGAGGAGTACAAAAGACACCAGGGAAGGAGGGAAGAGGAGCAGGGAACCTCCTCACAGCTGGCCCACAATTCGCCTTGGGAAAGATAGTAGGGAGAAACCGAGTTGTTTTTGTTTTAGGATTAGGGAACTGGTGCGAGGATCTCCGTCCTAGCGTGGTACCTGTTAAAGGACACAATCCAGTCTCGGTGGCGCACGCCTGTAATCCTAGTACTTGGGAGGCTGAGACAGGAGCGTCACACCAGCCTCCGCAATAATTTAGCGAGGCTCTCCGCAACTTAGTTTGGCCCTGTTTCAAAATAAAAAATAAAATACCTCAAAGGCAAAATGCCTCTGGGTTCATACCCCAGTGCCACCAAAAAAAAAAAAAAAAAAAAAAAAAAAAAAAAAAACCAAGGCTGTGACCGCTCCACCCGGACCTAGGAAAAAGCCATTACTGAATGGAATGTGGAATGTCAAAAAATACGAAGACTACAGTGTCTAGCTCTAGCAGCACAACTTACCGGGACCCCCCAACCCAATTCATCTCCGCAAATCTTCCCCACAAGTCTGATCCAAATGCTTCCAAGAAGTCTGGACCACGCCGACACTTTAAAACTCTCCACTATCCCCAATCAGCGGCCCAATTCCCGACAGCCAATGCGCGCCTAGAGACTCCTTCCGGTCGGTCCTGACAGCCAATGCGCGACTGGAGACTCCTTCCGGTTGGTCCCGACAGCCTCTGCGGCCTCCGCGTGCTCATTCCAATGGGGGGCAAGATCCTGATGAGGCACCCGGGCGGGTGCTGCAAGAACAATCCCCAGTCTTCTCAAATCATCTTGGCGAACATTGGTTTTAATCTCTCAGGCGAGGCAATCCTAAATAAATTGAAATATCTGACGGCGGTCCCAGGGTTAATGCTTCAAATTATCTCCACCATAATTTTATCTAGATCCATATTGGTCTCTGCTGTCTTCATCAAGTCAGGCCAGGCTTGCAGGGGAAAAAAAGATGGCAAAGTTACAGATCTCTAAACCCTAAAAAATGATCTTGCCATTCTCGCTTATTACTCCATGTCGACGTTCTTTATATATTTCTAATGTGCAGTTTTGATATTTAATAAACAGCTGTTTATAAGAAACATTTCACTATTGCAATTTACAATTTCATGAGTTTCTGAAAGAACTGGCTCATAATTTGACTTAGCTGTGAAGGCCCAAAGAATTTAAATTCCTTGCTGGAAGCGGGAGGACAGTGAATCTCAAAACAAATTGGAGTTTGCTGTTATTTCTGTTATGTGTTTGTATATATTCACAAAACATTTATCTTACAGACTGGCCAATAATATTTTGGTCAGAAACTAGAAATCTTGTGTCCCAAATAAATGCACAAGATCGAATTTTTTCAATTGTCATGATTTTTTTCCAGAATGTAACCTATGAAAGATCTCATACATTTTCTGGTTAAGTGGTTGGGAACTAGTGCCTAGAATAGGATTGTGTCCCAGTGTAGACATCTTGTTTAATAATATAAATCCTGTTTTTATTTTAAAAAAATTACCAAAGTATATCTGTAATTGAATTACACTAGGATGAATTCAGAATTTCAGAGTAAATTAGACTTCTGCATGGAGTGACTGTTTTCAGTAACTAAACTGCAGATCTATCCTTTCAACATTCTGAAACTTGACTAAATTAATTAGAAGGGAAAATAATTTACTAATGGGTTATCTGACTTTTCCTCCCTTTTATTATATGTGGAAGGACATAAAAGGGAGGCAGACCAATTTTTTTAGTAAAGAACTGAGAACTGGGTAGAACCATCTCTTCTTCCTAACTAGAGTCACTGCTTTCCTCCGAGTCAGAGAGAGGCAGTAGAAGTGGTGAATTAGGCCAAGGAAAAATTAATTTATGAAGCACATGTTCAGACAAGATATCTACTGGTTTTCTTTGACAGCAAAAGATAGTTCCTTAGGATCAAGGTATTAGGTAGTTATGTGTAACATCTGAAATGCTGACTGAAAATCTCATCTTCAATGTTGTTTATGCTCCATCAATAAGGCTAGCATGACTGATAGATCATGATTAAACACTATTTTTAGGGCCAGTAAAACAACTAAGTAATCTCTTGGGTCAGGAAGCAGTTCAAGAAAACAATACAGTACAGATGAGATACTATTTAGCATTTATTGAGAAAATAATCCACTCAAAGTTATTACAGCTTAATTTGTTTTTACCTATTTCTAATAAATACTTTATGGTGATTTACAATCTTAAATATAACACAGAAAATTTACCTTATATATTTATTTATATACACTTATATGTTGGGAGTTTTTTGTTTCTTTTTTTTTTTTTTTTTTTTTTTGTGGTACGTGGGACTGAACCCAGGGGCATTCTACCTCCAAACTACACCCCTAGCCCTATTTTATTTTTATTTTGAAACAGGGTTTAGCGAGGTTGATGAAAATCTCACTACTTGCTGCTAAGTCTCTCCTCAAACCTGTGATCCTCCTGTCTCAGCCTCCCCAAAACTGGGATTACAGGTGTGTGCTACCATGCCTGGCTATATGTTGTTTTTATTACAAAAATTTCTGATATTTTACAGTTTATAAAGCACGTACGTATGTATGTGCATGCATGTGGTGTGTGTGCCTCTGTGTGTATCTATAAATATAGCATCTATTATCTATTCAATAGACCTATTAGACACATATAGACGCTTTCACCCAACTACAGCTGAATTCACAGTTTTCTCAGCTGCACATGGAACCTTCTCCAAAATAGACCACACTCTGGGCCACAAAGCAAGCACTGGCAAATTCAAAAAAGAAAGAAAGCATTTTAATAACCATTTTAATTTCTTAAAAAGTGCATACAGTGAGCCGGGCGTGGTGGTGCATGCTTGTAATCCCAGCATTTGGGAGGCTGAGACCAGAGGATCCAGGTTCGCGGCCAGCCTCAGCTACCTAATGAGGCATTCCGCACTTAGTGAGACTCGGTTTCAAAATAAAGAATAAAAAAAAAAAAATAGGGCTGGGGGTGTAGCTTGGAGGTAGAATGCTCCTGAGTTCAATCCCCAGTACCACAAAAAAAAAAAAAAAAAAAAAAGTGCATACAGTCATGTATCACATAAGAATGAGAATACATCTGAGAAATTCATCTTAGATGGTGGTGATATTGCGAAAACATAATAGAGTGTACTTACACCAACCTAGATAGTGTAGATGAATCATTTCACGTGTCCTCTTGATGCAATCAAGAGACACTGTAAGTAAGCATGAGATGCATGAGGCTTCTGCTGTCATAACAGAGCATCCTGTTTTACAATAACTTTTTTGTATAATTAGAAGTACACTTTAAAATAATGATAACTATAGTACAGTAAATACATAAACCAGTAGCATAGTCATTTATTTTCATCATCAGCTGTTGTATGTTCTATACTTTTATATGACTGGCAGCACAGTTCACACCAGTATTGCCACAAACATGTGAGTAATACATTGTATTGCACTATGACATTACAATGGCTATGACATCACTTGGCAACAGGAATTTTTCAACTCCATTATGATCTTATGAGACCCCTATCTGTGATCCACTGTTGACCAAAACTTTGTTATGTGGTGTATTACTATATTGGCTTATATTCTTTCCTATCATCTTGAATCCTTCCTTTGCCTTATATGAAGCCTTGAGCCTAGCTTCAGATCTTAGGATAAACTCTGAAAGCAGGTTAGACAAAAGGTTAGAAGTGGAATTTAAGTGATTAATTAATTAATTTATTTATTTATTTACTTTGCATTACTGTGATTTGAAACCAGGAGCATTCTACCTCTGAGCTACACCCCCAGCCCTATTTTTTATTTTTTATTTTGAAACAAGGTCTCGCTAAGTTGCAGCAGGGCCTCACTAATTATCTGAGGCTGGTCGCAAACCTTCGATCCTCCTGTCTCAGCCTCCCAAGTACTGGGATTACAAGCATGCACCACTACACACAGCTGAATTTAAGTGATTATAGTTAGGTCTTTACCTATGTAACTCAATATCAAGTAAATTTTTTTTTTTTTTGCGATACTGGGGATGGAACCCAGGGGCATTCTACCTCAGAGCCACACCCCCAGCCCTATGTTTTATTCTTTATTTTGAAACCAGGTCTCACTAAGTTGCAGAGTACCTCACTAGGTAGCTGAGGCTGGCCTTGAACCCGGATCCTTCGGTCTCAGCCTCTCAAATGCTGGGATTACAAGCATGCACCACCACACCCGGCTATCAAGTAAAATCTTACATTGACCTTTTTGATAGTTCTAAAAACTGACCTCCAACCTTCTTTGTTTCACAATTCTGGTAACTAAATTTCTGTTTTTATCACTTTCCTCATACCCAGTTCTCCATTCTCACAAATTCCAACCCAAGGCATGCAAAGCGTATTCCTGCAACCACTCATAATTAGTTGGCAAACTACAGCTAAGCACTATCCTGTTTGTATCTCCAGTGTTCATAGCTTTTAGATTTCCCACTCCCCTGCCTCTTCTTGATATTACTGTCCCTGGTTATTTGCCAGTGATGCAAGCCACTTACCTCGACTGCCAGCTGCTGTCTAACCCAGGCATCCTTCTGTGTACCAAGTTCTGCTTGATTGAGCATCCTGCCATCACCCCCAGTTAGGTTTACCCTGGCCCCCAACCTTTCCTGCCACAGTTAACCCTTCTGTGTTCTGCTATCAAGAAATGTGATATAAATGACTAAATTTACAAGTGTAAGGCAGTCTTATTTTTCATACAACAAAAGCATGATCTGAGAAATAACAGCTTTTGATAATAACTACTATGAACCTATGATTTTTATATAGAGGCCTAGAAAGTCTTAATGGGATGATAGAATGTGCTGCTAATATGTCCAGCTAACAAAGAGACTTGTATGAATTTTTCACTCATGTATTAATAAATCTGCTGAATGGACTATAAACAAATGAAAATACATATATATAATGATTCTTAGATTAATATAAATATATAGCAAAGAAGGAATTTCAAAAGTTTGAGAATATTGTTACTTGTAAAAATGATGATAGTCCTTTATTCATGACAAACTGAATAATGAAGATCATAATGAAGCCACAGGCAGAAAGTAGGTAAACAGGTGTTACTGTGTTCCCATAAATTGTATTTATGTACATGTAAATAAAAATCCATGTAATTTTCTCATCACAAAATATTCTTCTTTTATATATTTTCAGCCATTTTAAAATATAAAATTATTCTTAGCTTAAAGGTCCTATAAAATAAGCATAATTTTCCAAGCGTAAATGTATATCTTCCCAAGATTTTAGTTGACAAGAAATGTGCATCTCTGTTGTAGGGGGGAGGTGAAGAGGAGAGAAAAAAAAAAAATGTTTTTTTCATACTCCAAAATACACTAGCCTTGCCTAAGAGATACCTTTCAGATTTGGTGTGTGTGGGGGGGGGGGGGTAACTAGGGATTGAACCCAGGGACATTCTACCTCTGAGCTACACCCTCAGCCCTTTTTTACTTTCTATTTTGAAACAGGGTCTCACTATGTTGCTGTCCTTGAACCTGTGATACTCCTTTCTTGACCTCCCAAGTGCTGGGATTGCAGGCATGCGCCACCACACCTGGCCCCTTCAGATTTTTTTAAATATGCAAAAGTTTGTTTGACTATTGAGCAGTTTAAATATTCCATAAGAGATGTGAAGAATTTTTAACACTCTTGATTTTTATCATATAATCAGAATAGAAGTAAGAAGTAGGCAGTAGATTACCTCTAAATCAAAACAAAACAATAACACAGGACAGGGATTCCTAAAAAAATGAAGATCCTACTAAAAGGGTTTTGCACCATCCAAACTCTAGTTCAATTCCCATGTGGTTAATATTTTATTATAGGGCTATATGCCTCCAAGTAAAAGCACAAGAGAATGGTGGAAGTGAAGCATTGCTCTCATTTATTTAATAGTCACCTTGTAAATAAATGCTAGGGCATCAGATATCCATTGCTAAAAATAACAGTTATGGAGCTGGGAGATTTTTATTGTGAGTATAAGTAAATGTCAGGATCAAATGAAAAAAAGTAGAAGGGCTAGAGGTATAGGAAAGAATTTTTTTCTGTAATACAGAAGACTTTTCCCCCTATTTAGTTACAAGGAATACCCCAATTACAACTTGCCTGTGGGTTCTGGGAACATATGTGAAATCAGACAAGAGCAACAACAACAAAATGCTTCAGACCAAAACACAGACCCAAATATTTGTACTTGATACTTTGTCTTCACCAGTACCCTCCCACTTATCACTTCCTTCTAACTCCTTTCCTTTCATATTCATTTCGTTATTGGTTGGCCTCTTGTTCCTTCTCCCTCCAATCCCTGGTTCCTTTTCCTTTGTCTTATTAAAGCATTTGTAAGTCTTACATACAGATTGCTCTCCCCCTTGTGGTATCTACAAAAAAAAAAGAAAGAAAGAAAGAAAAGAAAAGAAAAAGAAAACCCTTTTAGAGAAGGAGAGAGGGATGTATCTTCTGAAACTTCTGCGGGTTTCTAAGTGACACTGAGCATGCTCAGTAGCTAGGGCGGGTTTTGTTAGCAAGCAGCTGGCCTGATTCGACCTCTCCAAAAATAGACATTTAACCCTCTGAACTCCTTTTTAAAGATGTAATTCGTTTTGCTGTCTCCTCCTTTTCAAGGTTCAAAGGGAAGCAGCGAGGGTTCCAAGGTCCCACCGCCCTCACAGCCAATGAGCGGCTGGGGAGGGAGGAGCTTGGTGCAGCTAGAGCTTCAGAGGGAATCATCCCCCGCAGATGCAGTAAGTCTCAGCTCCGCTCATCTGTCACCGCAGAACAAAATAATACCAGAAAGCAGTGGAGGAGAAACGCTGTAGACCATGGGATGCTGTAGGACTTCCTGAAACATTTGCTTGGGTTTCCCGTGGAGCATAATCTTTTGATACGAATTTTGATACGATCTTTTTGAAGCCAGTTTGAGTAACAGGGAAAATGATACATATGTTAAATGCAGCAGCTGATCGAGTGAAATGGACCAGGTCAGGTGCTGCTAAGAGGGCTGCCTGCCTGGTGGCTGCGGCATATGCTCTGAAAACCCTCTATCCCATCGTTGGCAAGCGTTTAAAGCAATCTGGCCAAGGGAAGAAAAAAGGCGCTTACCCAGCTGCAGAGAACAGAGAAATACTGCATTGCACCGAGACCATATGTAAAAAAACTTCGCCTGGAGTGAATGCAGATTTTTTCAAACAGCTACTAGAACTTCGGAAAATTCTCTTTCCGAAACTTGTGACTACTGAAACAGGGTGGCTCTGCCTCCACTCAGTGGCTCTGATCTCCAGAACCTTTCTGTCTATCTATGTGGCTGGTCTGGATGGAAAAATTGTGAAAAGCATTGTGGAAAAGAAGCCTCGGACTTTCATCATCAAATTAATTAAATGGCTTATGATTGCTATCCCTGCCACCTTCGTCAACAGTGCGATCAGGTACCTGGAGTGCAAATTGGCTTTGGCCTTCAGAACTCGCCTGGTAGACCATGCCTATAAAACTTATTTTACAAATCAGACTTATTATAAGGTGATCAATATGGATGGGAGGCTGGCGAACCCTGACCAGTCTCTTACTGAGGATATCATGATGTTCTCCCAATCTGTGGCTCACTTGTATTCCAATCTGACCAAACCTATTTTGGATGTAATCTTGACCTCCTATACACTCATCCAGACTGCTACCTCCAGAGGAGCAAGCCCAATTGGGCCCACCCTGTTAGCAGGACTTGTGGTGTATGCCACTGCTAAAGTATTGAAAGCTTGCTCTCCCAAATTTGGTAAATTGGTGGCTGAAGAAGCTCATAGAAAAGGCTACTTGCGGTATGTCCACTCCAGAATTATAGCCAATGTGGAAGAAATTGCCTTTTACGGAGGACATAAGGTAAGCTAGAAACTAAGGTGAGGGGTTAAATGTAAGACTGTTCAAGCAACCATTGCAGTACTAGATACTATCTGTTGTATTGCTGACAGACCCACTTCTTTAGCATTTTAGGCTTCTCTGATATCTAAACTTGCATTGAAATATATATTTTTTATCCTTTTGTATCACAAGCTGTTAAAGAATTATAGAGTGCAAACTTTTCTAAAGTTTCAATGAGAATAAAATTTCAGCACTCTAAGATAAACAATCTATATAACCTCAGTTACATTATAATGAAAACTGTCTCAAAAGCACTTTCTTAAAACTTAAACCTTAATTGGGTAGTAGTCCTAGAGTTTGTGAAGAAAATTTGAAAACTAAGAGTAAACACCTTGCCATTAAGATGGGAAATTGAGGATGGTATTCTTTATTGTTGTTGCTTTGTTGTTCAAGAAGTGAAAACTCCATGTTTCCATATAGAGGGCAAATTTGACAATTTTTCCTGTTTGATTAATGATAGATTATCCTAAGTTCCAAGAAAGGCTGAAGAATGCCATTCAAGATGGCATTTCCATACTCTAAGTTTACGTTCAACACTGTATTTTGACACCAAAGAGGCAGTGATGTTAAATTTTGTCTAGCTTTAAAGAAAAAGCTGAAACTGGAGAATAATAGGAGAAAAGACATTCCAGAATATTATTTGTAAATATTAAAGATTTTCAACATTAAGCAGGTCTCTAAAACGATTAGCCCAATTACATAAATTTGTAGTGCATGAAAGTAACTTTAAGTATTAAATATTTAACTGTGATACATCTGAAATTAATACAAATTACTTGGCAAGTGAAATATTAAGTATTCTAAAGTAGAAGATGGTATTTTAATTATCAAGCAGAATTATTTACCTTTTAAATCATCAGTAATTATCAGAGCTTTTAAAATAGCAAAACCAAATCAAAGAAAAAATTTTAAACAAGTTAGGACTTCTACTCTCACTTGAAAATTAGCCTCAGATGCTATATTGATACTGTTAATTTGTCATTATTCTTGAATCATTGAGCACAATGATGTAAATTATAGTGTGCTATTGGCTTCTTGCATAAAAGACAAAACCCAGCAAATTGAGTCAGTTCAAAAGTGGAATCTAATTGTACATAAATGTCACGTGTTTATCATTACATATTTTTGGTGTAATCAAGGATGGTATGGCTCTAACATTGTTTACCCATATCTTACAATGTATCATTTAATTTTAATGTGTTATAATTTTGAATCATAATTATAACTCATGTATTTTATACTCGACATTATAGTCATTAAATAGCATAAGTTTTTAAAATAATACAAATGTACCAAACCTAAATAATAATGATTAATTCTAATATTAATCTGCATTTATTGGTTAAGACCTATAGATAATCCTATACTAAGTAAGCCAAAATAATAAGTTAATATCATTAAAGAAAGTCCTCAGGTACCTACAACATTTAATTTCATATCTCATGCTGGGTTCATTCTTATCTCTTCCCCTCTATAGGTAGAAATGAAGCAACTGCAGAAAAGTTATAAAGCTTTAGCGGATCAGATGAACCTTATTTTATCCAAACGTTTGTGGTACATCATGGTAGAACAGTTCTTGATGAAGTATGTTTGGAGCAGCTGTGGACTAATTATGGTGGCTATACCTATTATCACTGCAACTGGCTTTGCAGATGGTGGTAATGACTTATGTTTAATATTAAATATATGTTTAACATTGCTTTTCTTAAAGGTGTAATTACTAGTTTTGTCTGAGTAAAGCTGTATATATAGCCATTATTCTATAATTATTAGTAGTCGGAAACAATGGCAGACTTTGCAACATTCAGTAATGAGGCCAGCAGTATGAAAGGAGATAAGTGGCTAAAGGATCTTTCCAGTTGTGGAATATTTCATAGATCTCTGATATAGTGATTCTGGGAATCTACTTTGAGCAATTTTAATTATACTACCTAATACAGAATGATTCTCAAGTTTGTATTTAACTTCAAAACAAATTAAAATCCTCAGAAAGAGTATAACACAAGCTTTCCTCATGTTTAGTTCTTCACATCCCACGCACAACCAACCACATATCAAAGATATTGGGGGGAGGAGAGGAATTGTGTCTGTAACACAATTTTTTTTGTCATGTAAAAGTACATTAAGATGTATTTTTTTCTCTTGTCATTATTCCCTAAGGAATACAGTAGAATAACTATTAACATAAAATTTATATTTTATTAGGTATGACAAGTAATCTAGAAATGATTTGAAATATATGAGAGGATGTAAGTTATGTGCACTCACTAGACCATTTATTTATTTATTTATTTATTTATTGGTACTGGGGATGGCATTCTATTTCGGGGCTATATTCCCAACCCTTGTCATTTTTAAAATTTTGAAACAGGGTCATGTTAAGTTGCTGAGAGTCATGCTAAGTTGCTGAGGCTGGCCTAGAGCCTGCAATCCTCCTTTTTCAGCCTCCCAAATACTAGGATCATAGACATGTGCCACTATGCCCTGCTTAGGTTATTTTATATATGGGATTTGGGTATCTCTGAAGAATAATGTAATAGAATTCACAGAATTTTACAGTTACTTGTGATGTACAATTAAGGACTAATAGTTATTTGTTTAAAGGAAGCTAATAAAAAAAGAAAAGAATAGCCGGGCGTGGTGGCGCACGCTTGTAATCCCAGCATTCGGGAGGCTGAGACCGGAGGATCCGGGTTCGCGGCCAGCCTCAGCTACCTAGTGAGGCACTCCGCAACTTAGTGAGACTCGGTTTCAAAATAAAGAATAAAAAATAGGGCTGGGGGTAGAGCTCGGAGGTAGAATGCCTCTGAGTTCAATCCCCAGTACCG